>JASGAU010405853.1:0-12547 GCA_030220045.1 Australoheros facetus
AAATAAAAGTTATAACCTATAAGCTGGAAAGCATTAAAAATAAAACTTTTACACCTGACCTCATGACAAAAAACACCAAACCTGTTACTGTCAACAGAGAAACTATAAACTGGCTAACAGTTTACTTCTCATCTCCACTGATGTGAGTACACACGACAGGAGAAAGTGTTCCGATGAATGCAAACCAGACACTCAGTCTTCCTTACTACTGATGTGTCAGATCAGTTCAACAGAAACAGAAGTTAGTGCTGGAGGAAAAATCCCTACAGGCCACTGGGAATGCACCCTTAAATGATTTGATGCTTCTGCATTTGTTTATCCCTCAGTGTCTTTCAGTTTCTGCTTCTTTGGTGGTGGCTCTTCAGCTTGCTTAGAGCCCGCAGGTTTCGAGTGGTCCATGGCAACGGTCGTCCCTGAGAGGAGGTAGCCCCCGCCCCCGCTCATTAGTAGCAGAGGATGTGTCCTGTCAGGCAACACCTAGGGACCAAACAGAATCACAGTCAGGAGACATTAACTCTACAAGAACGGTTTGAGGCAAATAACACTTTGGACCTGAGAATATGCAAACATGCATTTATCTAGCTGCTGCTGCAGGAAAGAAAAAAACAAGACAAAAAAAAAAAAAAGTGTCCAAAGTGTTTTGAAATGACTTCCATCCCCTTAAATAAGGAGCATCAATAGGGATAATAATCAGCAACAATCCTAATGTTCTAATTAGTTTAATGCTTCCAGCTTCTAAGATGAGAATCATATACTTTTCTGTGATGTCATTGCATATTGTGAATATATAGTCAAGCAATACACTTAGCTGGTGGCACAACAACCATTTAATTGCAAGCTTATATACCAAAACACTGTAATGCAGAAGAGTGAGACTGAAGCAGTTTTCACACATGAACTGATGATCTGAGAGAATCTGTATGTGACAACTCAAACGTCCAACTTAAGGGACCAGCAGGCTGTTTTGGACACCATCATCTACATACAATATATGGACAAAATATATATATCTCAATAACTGTCTGTTGGCTACCTAGTACAAAGTGAGAGTAACGCCTTTGTGTAAGAAAAGTCCAAATCATTGTCTAGTCGATTGACAGCAAAGATGTAGGCTATCCTGTCTGCTACATGCAAGTAAGAACTGCCTGAGTCAGAACAGCATGTGATTTGTGCCATAAAACCAAAACAGTGAGTTCAATGGTGATAAAGCAGTGTGATTATTCTCTGGAGGTTGATCAATATGAGCAACCTTCCTTATTCACAGTCACGCAATCTATTATTAGTAGAGTATCATTAAGTGTAGAAAATTAAACAAAGAACACTGCAGATTCAGAGTCCAAATACTCTCACCTGGTAATGTCTCAGCCAGGTGTCTGTAAGTCTGAGGTTGATTGTACCGCCACGCTCCTTTAGTTTTTTGTAGCACTCTATGAGGGGCTGCAGAAATAGACATGAAAGATATGACAGATTGCTCTTTCTAGTAACACAGGCATAAAGACAGTTAATATAAGTGCAGGCATGCGAGAGGCAACTTCTTGGCAGTGACAATGTCCATTGCGTTCATGTAGCATGGATATTTCCCCAATGGTGCTCTAACCAATACAAGCCTGTCTGCAGTAGCAAATAATGAGAGATGACTCTAGGATCACTAATTATCCTTGTTCAGCAGGGGACATGGAAAATCTTACCTCTTTGTATTGGGAATAAACTACAAAAGGCCTGGAGGGAGAGAGGAATTTGAGCAGGCCCAACAGGACGGGACACGGGTGAAACCGACTGGCTATAACCAGCCTGCAAAGTGAGGAGGAGACAGATGATCACGCAAACATGCCCAGTATGAAATACGCTGTCAGCTGTACAGGAAATGTGGAGGTAGGCAATATTGTAATTCAACTATTAGTGCTGCATGCAACATATTCCCAGAAGACTCAAGGATTTACTACCTTCCTGCAGAAGACATTCAGACCATATTTTAGATGGAACAGGCTGATTTATGAAAATGTGGGAATGATAAAGCTGCAAATATTCAGAGGGAAATCAACAGGCTAACAAGCTCAATACTTGAACTCCTGCCTCAGATGTCACCTTGATAACAATTCATCCATCAATCACTAAACACTTATAAATGGTTTTCACTTTATATGAAAGGAAATTGCTAAGCAATCAATTTCTTCACCTTGTAAGGGGCACTGAACAAAAAATAATTATGTGTGAGCTCAGAAGAAACAAATAATTTCTAATGACTTTTATGGAGATTTTTAACAACGCTATAAGCATTCATAAATTTCTCATCCCTGTAATCTATTTTAATTGCTCTCCATTACAATGTGGTCAAATCTGGAAGCAATAAAAAAAGCAGAGCTGAGAGCGGTGGATGCTGCAGAGGGCAGAACAAGAGACAGAAACGTGAACGTAGGAACAAAATCCGACACCAACCCGTCAGCATTCTTGCCTTCCAGCAGGGCAGCAGCAGCTGCCAGCCTCTTCTGCTTCTCCTCTAGCTTCATCTTTTTTTCCTGAGCCTAAAAAAAACACAAACAAAATAAATAAATAATAAGAAACAAACCATGAGGTCAGGAAACTGTATCATAGTATACCATGTACCACTGTAAGCCTTTTACTTTGGCCCTTTCAACATATCCTACTGTCTCCCTTGTTTTATCCAATAGGTGTAAGTCTAAGGGTGTTCTTACACCTATCGCTGGTTTGCTCTAGTCTGAAACTTGCAGCATACACTTGGTAGTGGGGTCGGATCACCTTCTCACCATAAACAAACTGTTCCAGCTTGTTTGGAACCGGACTGCAACCGCCTGCTCTAAAGGGTCTCAGTGCAGATGTTTTGGTTCGCACACGTGCAATTAAAGCGTTCACATCTGCACAAATTAACTGCACCGAGGAGCAAAACAAATCATAGTTGGATTTAAATGGACTAAGCAGGTTAAAATGCTTCTAACACTTCAGAGAAGACAAATGACTGTACAGCCAACTGAGATTCTGTTATGCAGATTAAGATCAGGACCATAATTTATCAGGAGCAAATGATTCCAAGCATGCAGCAACATAACTAGTTTTGCGCTGTGGATGGTGTCGTCTCAGGCACTCTGAAGGTTGCAGTTTTTTTTTTCTAATTTCCCGCTGTGTGATGGCACTTGTGTGCTCACTGGGCACTCACAGGTTTACCTCACTAAGTAACAATTTTACTGGCACTTTCAATTTAAACAATTCAACCCTCACCATAAAAACATCTGACAGCGCTGCCAAGTTTCTTTTTGAGTTTTGGTTACTCACAAGCTAAACTATCAACTAGCTTAACTTAACTACTATTAAATCTGCTCAACCTCATGTCAGCGGTTGTCTCTGTGTTTGCTTGCTTTTGGAAAACGAGACCAGCAGGCTAGCTCCTGTTGCTGCGTAGCACAAACATAAAACTACATGGACTGAGGAATAAAGTAAGATTCATTAGCATTGGACTCACCTTGGCTTCTTTGAGTCTATCCTTCTCTGTTTTTTCCACATCCTGGCCAGCATCATCACTGGTCTTTGTTTCCATGCACTGCTCTTCTGCCTCAGGCTGGTTTTGCTCCTTCTCTGCAGCCAAGCCGAGCGGCTTTTCATCTGTATTGTCTGAAAAGATAAATATTTGTGACCTGAATACCATAAAGTATTTTGATTAATATTAAGAGAGTGTGCATTTCTAATGCTAAACTGTAGCTATACTTTCATGTCTGAAACTAAAAGGCTGTAAACACCTTGGAAAGACTGTTAAAAAAGAGGCAGGCCCTACCAGCAGTGGGGTCTTTGGCAGTAGTGTCCAGAGTGCCTGCCAGCAGAGCATTGACGTGGCAGATGGGAAACTCATGCAGCATGTTGTGAAAATGTGCAGGAAAGCCAAAACTCTCCACTCCCGCACGAACTGGCCCACCTCCTGGGTACATTTGGATCACTGAGCCATAGCCTGGATGAAGAGGAAGCACAGAGTATTTATTCATATTCAAAGATTTGTGTAGAAAGTAGTAAAGAAAAAAATTAATTAATAATTGCATATATAAGAATAAACTTGCCTCCCATTCTTTCCATGATGGATCCCAGAACAAGTCCAGCACAAGTCTCAAACACCAACACCTTACTGCCAGCATGGATGTTCGCCAGAGTCAACATCTGGGCAAGTGTGTCATAGCGCAGGTGACTGCGGTACATGTAAGCACTCACATTATATAGTCATCTTACTGCTATTAAAAGAAAACTTTCACGCTTATTGATAATTCCCATACTGACTCACCAGATCTTCCCTGGTTCCCGGCCGTGGTACATCATAGCCAGGATGCGACAGGACGGTTTTAGAATCATCACCGTATTTTCATACCTGCAAAAGTAAAAAAAAAATGGAAACAATTGATAACACTAATTACAGAACAGTTTGTTAATTTTCAGTCCAGAACACGCTGTGGACGTATCGTCATAAATGACTCACTTTTTCTTCTTCTTCTTGATGTATTTATACTGGGAATATTCAGTCTTATCGCCGAATGTGGAGTGGTTATCTACAAGCTGCTGAATGATGTCCTGCGGATCAAACACACACAGAGTTGCTCGTCTCACTTCTGTTAAATTCCAACATTTTAATTAAATATTTAAAATAAGGTTTCCAGAAAAAGCCCCCCCCCCAAAAGAATGTAATCACCCCATCTCTTTATTGGTGCAGTGCTTTGTTGAAACATCGGTAGGCATACATAAAAATATAACATAAGGTAAAAACAGAGTTTGTACGATTCTAATGAGCTTGAAAGTCAGTATTTGGTGTGACCAACTTTATTCTTCAACACAGCCTGAACTCTCTCAGGCAGTTTTCTTGTCATTCTTTAAATAGTCTTCAGGAATAGTTCTCCAGGCTTCTTGAAGGACATTCAAAGATCTTCTTTGGATGTTTCTGCCTTTTGTTCTGTTATCTGTCAAGAAGATCCCACACTGCTTCAGTAATGTTGAGGTCCGGGATCTACGGAGGCCAAACCATGACTGATAGTGTTCCACCGTGGGTTTGTCTATCCAGGTATGATTTTACGGCATTGGCAGTGTGTTTAAGATCATTCCCATTCTGAAAAATAAGCTGCTGCCAAACAGATGTTTTCCAGATGGTATTGCATGGTGGATCAAAATCTGATGGTACTTTTCTGCATTCATAATTCCATCAATTTTGACAAGATCCCCAACATCACTGGCTGAAATGCAGCTCCAAACCATGACAAAGCCTCCACCTAAAGATAAAATTTAAAATTGGTTCTTTGCCAAGTTGTCTGATATGTGAAGATAATACTGGTTCATCCCTTGAGTTAGGTGTTTTTTTTAATACTTGAATGATTGATAGCTCTGTGTTAAGTGGCTTAAAAACAACCAAATAAAACAATAAAAACTTTCCACTGAAAATGGTCAGGTACAAGGAGTGGAACACATGAGCGAAAAAGCAGCCGAAGTTCAAGGAAAAACTTTGGAATGCCTTAAGAAACCCTGAAGAACTACTGCTCAAGACCACTTTAATTACAAGAAAATCTGGGTCTTTGGAAGCAAAATATAAATGACTCAGAATGGAGTGGAATGGTGATTTAAGTGAGTTTAAAAATGACATGGCTGTTGGTGCCAGATGTGCTGGTTTGAGTATTGCTGATGTCAGAGGTCAGAGAAAAATGGCCAGACTGCTTAAACCTGGCAACAGTAACTCAAATAATCACTGATTATAACCAAGGCATGCAGAAGAGCATCTATGAATGCGCAACACATCAAACCTCGAAGCAGATGGGCTACAGCAGCAGCAGACCACACTGGTGGCAATCCTGTCAGATAAGAACAGGAAACTGAGGGGGTCCAGGCCCTGAGTGGAATTTTATTATTATACTTGAACCAGATGTTACACAAATTCATACAATTTGGTAATGAAAAACTTGGAACACCCACATTGCTGATAAGTTGCCCGTCATGTTTATATGATCTGCTTGCTGGCCCTGGTACTCCACAGTCACCAGATCTCCATCAAGCAGAGCAACTTTGGGATGTGGTTGAACAGAAGACTCACATCACGGATAATGAAGTGGGTGGCGAGTACAATAAGCCATATCATGCCTTGCCTTTTGCTTATAGGATGCTGGTCAATATTGGTTTTGGGTTTCCATGCAGTAGGCAATGCAAAAATAAGTAATTTCACCATCATCTTTTACAAACCAGTGACAGAATAACTTGACACCTTCTCATTTTTATATAAAATTGTAAAGTTTCATATGTACCTGACCCTTCAGACCTTTCTCTTTAAGTGCTTCAATGTCATCCCTGGTGAGTTTCTGTGATTTGCCATCATCGACAATGTTTCTGTTATCTGTGCCGGTCTCCATTGCATCTGGGAAGAACAAACATGTACACAAAGACACTAATTAAAGTAAACATTCAAGAGTTGTGGGCAGTCAGGAGTCTCTGACACAGTTCATTTTGGGTAGTCTGGATATAACAGACTTTCATCACAAGTCCAAACATCACTGGCAGCATCAAATAAGTATAACCGAAATAGGAAGAAGACTGGTGTATGTGCGATATTTAACAGCTGGTTACACACCAGGGGCGGCAGCTGATTCCTTGAGCTCCTGTGGCTTTAGATTTCCTCCAGACAAAATTTCAAATGTGGTGCCATACAGCTGTCCCACTGCATTATCCAGGAAGACCCACTGCTTCTCAAAAATCACCTTTCTGAGAGGGACAGAAAGAGCAATCTGTTAGTAGTATCTGCACACACGTGTTGATCTGAAAACAACAAATACTTTTTTTAAATGTTCATATCACTTGTGTGGAGCTAATCCTCAATTTGAGAAGATAAAATAACAAACAACATACATTAAATCAAGTATTGAAGATGGTTAATTTTAAAATGCTTAAACTTTTCTTTTTAAGTTGCCGACTTACTTCCTCGGCTGAATTTGCACGGCTTTGAAGATTTCCCCTCGTTTCAACACAACGCAGTCACCCTCTTTAATCCTGTACTGATAATCATCGTCTCCGTTGTCCGCCATAATGAGGCAGATAAACGAGCTCACCAGTCACTTGAACGATAAATGCTTTTCTCTGCTAATCGTACAGGGTCGTCGCTGTCAAGGCACGCTTCAAAAAGGCACTACACTACCCTGAATTAATAGCAAAATACCCCAAATTAATATTTCCACGTGTTAGCTTTCACTTCCCTAGCTCCTCAGGATGGTTAAACGAAAGCAGAGTGTTGCTAGTGTCGTGCTTCGACATATGTTCCTGTGATTGGCTGGTTGGATATCGATTTACTCGCTAGCCAATAGGAGCGAAGTGCGATGAGTTAAACTGTAGATCTCAGAATCATCGATATAGGGCTAGGGGGCGCGGAGAAAGGTGGCGTTGATCTTTCCCGATTGAGAAAACGCCTCCACAGCTGAACTGGAAAAAGCGGTAGTTTAATAGAGTTGCAAAATGATGGATTGTATGTGTAGTGTAGTAATGTGTGGTGGGCAATATGCGTAGAAGCATACTCATAGCTAGTAATATGTGGTTCTTTCTCCAGTCATATTTGGCAATTAAAATCTGCTCTGGCAATATTTCAGTATGTTTTCGTATATTATCAATATCACACAGTCTGAGGCATGACAGCATAAATATCACTGCAATACAATGAAAAATATGCAATTTTGTTCTCTTATAATATACTGACATTTACCATTTACTATGAATATCTTAAGCAGATTTAGTCATTTCTGCCAGCTGGAAGTCATGAGTCCAACATCCACGAAACTCAATTTCCTTATCTCAATTTCCATTTCTAACGGTCTTTTCCAGGTTTGGGCTGTAATCACATGGTGGATGCATGAATTCCTCTCAGATGTTCATTTGAAAAGAAAAACACCACCTTAAGTGTAAAGAAAAATGGTGGTAGCATCATGTTGTTGGGGTGCTTTGACTACAGGAATAAGATAGCACAGATGAGTTTTCCAAATAAACATAACACCAAGCGTACTTCTAAAACTGTAGCAAAATCGTTTAAGGTTAATATGTTAGAATGGCTACTGCAAAGCTCGGGCCTGGCGGCAACAGAAAATCTGTGGACAGAACTGAAGGCGAGTGTGCAAGAACACTCCAGTAAGAAGAGGCCAATACTCCAACAACTTATCTGTAGAACCAGAAACGTCTGACCAGGATTTAAAGACAGTTCCAGCAAATACTGACAAAGTGTACAGGTGTAACTTCTAACCCACTGGGAATATGACAAATATTCAGTCTCAAGCCTGGATAAACAGGGAGGGCTGTGTCAGGAAGGGCATCTAGTATAAAATCTTTGCAAAATCAAATATGCAGATGATCAAAAATAAGATTTTCATTATTCAAGACCTGGATTAACAACCATCATCTGTTGGTGGTGCTTTTAGAAACTGTGGCTAAAGACAGAGGAGGATAGGGAGAAGGCGTGTTTGGAGGCAGCGAGAGAAAAGGAAAGATAGGAGCGTGGAGATGAGAACAGGGACTTTACATGTAGCGACTATGACTGGTAAAAGGAGGGAGCAGGCCGATATGATGGATGTAGTGAAGGAGGACATGCAAAGGGTTGGTGTGACATAAGCAGATGCAACAGGATGAGATGGAGGCAGATGATCCACTGTGGGCACCTGTAAAGGAAGCAGCTGAAAGTTGCAATCAAGAATGTGTGCGATTGGGTGAATGAGACTTTTGGCACTTTGAGTGCTCAAATTAAGTAGAAAGGCACTACACAAGAGCTCATTACACTCTGTGAAAAATGATGAGCTTAACAATCAATACAAAAAATAAAAATTCAGCAAATAAACAAATGTAAAAATGGGTTTAAAATATAAAAACATCCTTTAATTATTTTTTTACTGGTTGAAATGAGTAAATTTCTTCAGCTGAAAAAATAAGTGTACTTCTTACAAATATCGGTTCATCCAAGTTTTTAGAGACAGACAAATCTGGACTGCATATTTACATCATTATTTTTCTAGTGCAGGGAACACTGCTGTAACTGATTATGGACGAATATATGATGATGGTGATCTCTGAGTAAAAATGTGTCATTGTCTCACTGCAATTCAGCATCACATTTGCTCAGTGTTTATGGATACCACCGCTAAAACTGATGAATGCTGTACTGTAACATATATGTAAGTAAACAATGGATGCCCAACAGAAAAAAGCACAGACTAATACATCTTCGCTCATTCTTGGCCTCCGGTAAGTTTATGGAACAGTTCTTCATCCAGTGTTTCATTCTGGTCTTTGGATCGCGTGGAGAGAAAGATGTAGCCACCGATGAACTCGTGGACCACCTTGCAGTCACAGCTCAAGCAGCAGAAGGCTATTGTCACGTTCTGGTCAAATTCTATGGTCACCTGAAATTACATACAAGAGATCAAGTATCCGAGTCTTTAAAGTAATGCTGTCTGTAGATAAGATGCCAAACATTTCCTGAATGAAGAAAGGGAAAACAGTCCCTCACCTGTCTTATCTCCCAGTTGACATTCCACTGCTTCATGTTGGCGAATCTCCATGTGGTGACAGGCAGCCCGGTAGACATGTCAATACGAATTAGGCGGTTATATGAAATCCCCAGAATTTCATCCTTCTTGCTGCCTTTGAATCTGAATGAATGAAACACAAGTTAAAGAGAAACCTCTCAGATTATCATTCATAACTGACATCTAGGTTGAAGTGTATTAAAGCAAAATACTTGCTCTGTACCTGACAATGTAGTACTTGATCCCAAAGTCTGGAAGTGATTGCCATGCTTGGATAAATCGCATCTTGGCCTCCACCAGGGACAGCTTTTCTACATTCTTATGTGCCTCGAGGATACGTGCAGTCAGCTTGATGCAGAAATCAAAAGCAAATTGAGCAATAACACTTTAAAAAAAAAAAGATGGCTGTTGGAAAAGTAACCCATGCTGCACCTCAGACAAACCTGTTTGGTCTTCTGTTTCTTGGCATATCGCGGAGAAACAAAACACTCAGCATTCATATCCATAGCTTCGATGTCAGGAGCTGCCTGACCAGGAGGGGGCGCCAGGTTCTTCATTTTCAGAAAAGACTGGATGTTCCTCACTTCTGTCTTGTAGGAGCTGTAGGCCATCGTCTTGCCTTTGGAAGCAAGGGTACATGCGGCTTTCCATTTAGCGTACTGAGTTTCCTGGACGAGACGGGAATGAACAGAACAGCAGGCGTAAAGTTTGCCCCAAATTTCTTATGTATGTGCAAAATCTCAAAAAGCAAAGATTTTGCTTTGAAAACGCGCTTTTCACCACATGGATGAGAAAGTGGGCCTTACGTGGTCACATCGGATGTACACCTCATTCATCCCATCGGCCACTGGGAGCAGAAGCTTGATGCCGAACTTCTTGTCGGTGACATTGACATCAGGGACCACCTCGCAGCCTGGGGAATCAAAAAGAAGAGACGTAATATAAGAATATTATCAAAGAATATAACGGCTGTATTTGTGGCAGCTTGAAAATGTGTATCAAAGAATCACAATTTATTTCCCAGTTTCACACCCATCTAACATTATATTACTTAGTAAATGATTAAAATACTTTGGTTCTTAGTTTTTCTTTAAATTTAAACTTATTAATAATTTTTTACATCATTCTTGATTTACTGACCTCGAAGGTGAAACTGCTCTATTGGTTCTCCACTGGAGGCCTCCTTGTTCTTGTAGTAACAAATGGTGGTATCCTTAAATACGAACCAGTACTCTTTGTACGCACGCAGTGTCAGCCTTTTGGGCCTGATTTATCACAGAAAAGGCAAAAATGCATAAGATCTTACTTTTTAATAACACAGGCTGCTCGTTCAGAGCAGCAATTCAGAGGGTCTTTCATTAATTATCAGGTCTCCTCGGGGCATTATAAAACAGGAGCATGAATCAGACACATAAACACACATAATACATTTTAAAATGAAAATATTTTATGTTTATCCAACACTCCTTTGATCTTTAACTAAATATTAATCTTACAAACCATAAATTAGGGTTATTTAAGGGCATCGAGCATGCAAATTACTAAGATGACAAATGGCTACACTTCAGTAATTATTTACCATCTTTGTGCAATATAATGTAATATATCTCAAGTTGGGTTTACCTAAACAGCCGGAGGGTATCTGCCAGCTCTGGAACGTCTGTAATGTCTTCCTGGGGGTGGGACAAACAACTGTCAATTATCCCATGCTTGCAATTATCTAAGGCCTGTCTATCAACCTCAGCTTCAAAACAGGTGTTCTATTGTATGGGAGCTTAAAACCTGAACATCTGATTTGTAAAAAAAAATATGTTTACCAGAATTTTGTCTGCGTGCCCGCCCTCCAGTGTCACCTCCAGGTTGGATAGGGCTGCTTCTACTTCATCAATTTCTGGCTCATTGGAGTTGTCCTGAGGTTCACTGGACATGGTCAGTTTACAAATGTGATACTGGCGGGAAAAAATACTTCTGGTTAGGCATCCCAAAGAGCTTTGAAATGAACAGCTACAAGCAGTAATGAAGTTCTCCGACATGACTTAGGAGATTATGCAAGGCTGGCATGAGTCAGAGGGAGGTTTGAGCACAGCCCAGTGTGCCAGCCTTTGCACCAGTGTGTAGGTGAGCGCAGCCCTCCTGTTGAATCTGTGATTTCTGAATCACTGTCCCAGTCATTGCAAAATAATAGCTGAAGTCACCAGAGATGGGCTGAAATTAAGGCACTCATAATGTTGCAGCTAAAACGTCAGGTCAGGTCAAAGTGACGTCAGCATCAGTTTCTTAGACCCATTATGTCCATTGGGACACTCTAATTGTTACCATACTACCTTTTCTGGTACCCTGCCTCTAATCGTATGATTCTTTTCCCTGCCTTCCCCTCCTATCCTCCCCTTCCACTGGGATTTTCCTCATGTCCTGACATGTCCTCAGATGGATTTAAACACCCACCTCACTCTCTTGTGCTCTGAGCGTTAAGAAAAGCATAAACTGTACTTAAGGCTACAAAAGCCACATTACTGTGGCCCCGAAGAACTGTGTCATGATCTTGATTTAAAGCATTTATCATAATAAAGCTGAAATCTAGGTTAAACCAAGGCATGTAAGTGCAATGTATAATAGCCTACAATCTATAGCTCAGGATCCAAATCTGAGCATTTATCCAGTAATAACCAACTAAATCAATACCTGATCATTTGTCATGTTATTCTGTGAAACACCTTGTAATTCTATTAATTTGACATTAAATAATCATTCACACATAGTATATACAAGCTAAGAATAATGATACAATCATTACACTGCATTTAATCACCTTCAAGTGTTAAAAATCATTTGCGTGCCTCCATAACTGCAATGGCAGATTTTTCCTCACCTGTAAAGAAGCAAACATGAGCATTTCCTCTTCAGTGCAGTCGAGCTCTTCCAGTAGGATAGACCAGCGGGCCTGCTCGTAAAGCTGGGTTATCCTGACGCCATCATACTAAAACACAAACACATGGATGCGCACACACACACGCACGTTTAATTCA
>JASGAU010405858.1:9802-27904 GCA_030220045.1 Australoheros facetus
AAAAAAGACTGAGCAGGGACCTATTTTTGTGCTGAACTTTACTGGTGTAAACTACTAAAACATCACAAGAGGTGATAGAGGTGAATCAAATAGTCTCTTTAAGGTAGCAATTTATTTGTGAATATTTACCACCAGTGTTAATAGCCCAGATGTCAACTACAAGAAAAAGCAATGCAGTGTAAGACTAACGTAATGAGGTGCAACTATTCTTACATGTCTGGGAGGTGGCAATCAATCTAAGTATTTTGACTTAAAACGGAGAAGAAGACCCTGCATCGACCTCGACTCGCAGCAGCCTCAAAACAAGAAGAAAAAAAACACAGTCCAGGTTAGCTGGTCTGTGATTGAGCCGTTTCTTTAATACTTTTGCCCTTTGAATTTAAGCTGCACTTGGCAGAAATCTAGAAAAGGGGAAATAATGAATAACAATAAAAATGTAATTTAAAAACAATGAAAAAAGCCAGCATTTAAAGGAAAAAACAAAACTTCAGCCCCTTCCACTACATAAGCATATGCTTAATATACACTCAAACTAAGTCTGTGCTTGTTTGTGGCTTCACACAGGATTGAAACCGTTGTTGCTCAGGTGAAAGTCCTCTGCTTAACTAGAAGTATGTCCTCAAAATTTTTGTGCTGAAAAGCCCTGTGATTGGCCAAAACCTGCTGACATGAGCTACAAAAACTTGAAAACTGAATCTAGATGAGGAGCATGAATCCAGATCCCTCTCAGACACCAAAAATCCTGAAAGGTTATTACGGATTTTTTTATTATTACTGTCCATTGACACTAGTCCACTTTCCCCACCTTAAAAGCTTATGTGCCCCACAGGCAGCAGTATGTGTAGAGCATTTTTTATTAATCATGCTCCATTGAATAAATCCCTATATGAAGGGCTGACGGGAAGAAGAAAGACAAGTCACAAAGTCGTAAAACAATCACCAAGCTTCAGTAATCAGTTCTGGTCTAGTGATTTCCCTAACTTCAAAAATAAATGTGCCTTTGTCTCTCACAGCTCTTTCCCATGGCTACTATCTTCACAGAGTGCGAGGAAGAGGAAGGGAGCCAGGCACCTGCCCTTTACCCCCAGAGTACTCACAAGGGAGAAGGACAGTGAAGCAATTTAGATCTGTTGTCAGTTTGGTCCCCCGAGGAAGGGAGACAGGATAATGTGTCTACTTCCTTAAGTGATAAAACAACTTCACAATGTTGGGTCATTTACTTGTCACAGAACAAAGGATCCCACTGTCGGATTTCATTGGATTATATGAGTGAAGCTGCGCAAAGTTTAATTTCCTCCATAAAGATGCGCAAGGTCACAGAATATCATAAAGGCCGGCACTAAAATTGAAAGCTGTTGCAGGAGCCTCAGCCACATCATCACAAGCCATATCAGATGTCCAGCTGAGCAGTGGTAGAGATATGGAATATGGATCCATGATAAGGAAAGCCAAGCACAGTAGGGCACTTTTTATCTACAGTCCCATTAATCTGTGATTAGGGGACTTAAGAAGGATTTATGGCAAAGATAAGAGCAGAGGGTGTGTCCCTCGGGGTAGCCAGGCGTACACGGGAGCCACGCCTGCTCGGGACAGGGCTGGCCAATAAATGACTTAACACAAAAGAAAAGGCACCCTTTTCTGTTGAATTAGAGACGATAAGGGAGAGAGGGGCAGAGATAAGTGGGAGAGACGGAAACAGAGAGAAAAGGCGAGGTACTGTACTCCTGCTGATCAGATGACATTAACAGGAAAGTGAAACTGAATCTTTTACCGTTTCAACCTCAGAATCCCACCCTGGAATGCGATGCATGAATGACTTTGCCAGTTGCATCAGATCAGACCTGTTTTTAATGTTACACAAGGCTATCGCTTACACTCCTAAGAGGCAGGATTAGAGCCCTGTGTGTGTGAATGTGTATGGAGCTCCAGAGGTGGGGTGATGGAGGGGGATGATGGATATCTTTATGGCCTCCTTCTCTCCTCATCTCTTTGTCTCCATTTACCAAACACAACAGGGTATGGTTACCTTGCTTATACCACATAAACACTTGAGAGAAGTTATCAGTTTCCAAAAAAACAAAAAAAAAGGTACCTCTGTCCAAATGTGTGTTTTCTTAATACAAGCAAACCAGAAGAACATTATCTGCGGGTTTATACACAATATATGTGTTGTATATGTGTTGCTATAGAAACTAATACACACAGATGACTACAATGCTCCCATTGATATCTGACAACAAACTGGCAGTCTGCAAACCCGACACAACACTCTGATCAAGGTTGAGGAAGTAGTAAAAAAAAACATTCTGCTTATTGTTGTGTCAGAGGATCCCAGTACAATTTATCCAGTCAATTCCTATTAATTTTGTTCAAAACAATATGGTAAATATGGAAAGTATCCCTGGAAAAGTAGGACTAATTACTTGTTATCTTCCACCCTACTTGCTCCAGTTTACAGCTTACGCAAACACAGCCTAATCAACTATTCAGATCCGTCAGAGTCCCTTTATCAGTGTTGTTGCCTTTGATCATCCTGTTGCTCGTTCTCATCTGCAATAAAGTGGTGACAAATCAGCTGATGATACCATAAACAAGCCGCTCTCCTTCCTTTGCTTAGGGCCAAGGGTTACTAGCATAACTTCCAACGCTCTAGGATATTCACACTTATCACTCATCAGGACACGAACCAGCGGCAGTCTCAAGGCCTGAAGCGCCAGCCCGAGTTCCTGACTGTGTCAGCTGGGAAACACATCCTGGCGCATCCCCCTGCAATGCGGGCCAGGTTGAGAGTAAGACAGCATAGCAAAGTACTCCTTTGGGAGGCTGGAGCTCATCCTGCTCTGGGGCCCCCCATCTGAATCTAAGACAATAGGAGCAGGATTTCAACTTGTGCATCAGGCTGTAGATACCAGGCACAGACACAAGTATGATAAACCTGATGGCAAAAAAATGAACAAAAACTTATTTATAAATGTTACAAACTGAGCTTTGCTCCCACAATTTAAATATCCAAAGTAATTTCACACATACTGTCGGCAACATAACAAGGGGGAGTAAATGTGAAAAGATGCGGTGAGGGAAAAACACACACAAAAAAAATAATGAATTTTCAACAAGCACCCATGGGACACAATTGTGGATGAGTTGCAGCGCTTCCTGATGCCAATCTGCTAGAGTCAGTGTCATTAGACACAAACAAAACCTGTCAAACTCTGCAGAAGGCCATGAGGGCAGATTTCATTCCTGCAGGATAAGTATAATAGGTATTCTTTATTATATCAATTCACTGGGAAGAGGAGGAAATCTGCAGTGGAAAAGACTGGAATGCTTGTTAGGATGCTGCCTGTCAAATTGGCTCTGGAGACCACAGGCAGATGGGCTGAACAGAGCAGTGTGGATGCAAGCAAAGAGTCCGTCTGTCTGCATGCATGTGTGTCAGTCTGTCTGGTATCTATCCATCTATTCACAATGTGTGTGTTTGTGTGAGTCTTTGAGCAGACTCGCAGGCTCCTCAAGTTGACCCTGCATATTCACAGTGATGACCTGAGAAGAAAACCTGGCTCATACTTCCCATGAATGCCGGTGTCAAAGATGTCATTCCATCAGCAGTGCAGATACCCCAGGAAAAGAGTTGTAATTAATATGGAGTGCAGATGACAGGCTTAGACCTTCTATTAAGGAGCTTCATGCAGCACAGTCAAGGCTTCAAGTAAGAGGGAGGGGGGAATTACTGAAAAGAAGCACAAGGGAGCAAGACTGGGCAATTACCTCTTGTTGTTGTTTTCCAGCATTGCCAGTTTTTAATGAGGTTTGACCAGTGTGATCTCAGGGATACATCAAAGCTTTCTACAGCAGCAGGATAGGAGAAGCAGGGGTAATTGAATACACTGGTACATTTATTTCCCAACAGGGGACAGTGAATATCTCACTGCTGACTTTTTCATCCACAAGCTGCTTGACTTGAAATTCTCAAATGATTAATACAATTGTATTTCAGCAAAACCAAGTGTTTAGTGTTTTGGGAAACAAATCTATAGTTAAATTCAAGCATTCGAGCGTGAATTATGAACATATTTTGATGGGAACAGCACAGCAGAGTAATAAAACTGTATGCTTAATTTAATTTAGGAAAGCGCTTCCTGCTTAGTTTTGTGTCAATAACAATATGGTCAGGTGATCTTCTCTTCCCAAGGTCACTCTCTGGACTAGCTGCAGCATTTCTCTTCAGCCACTAGCCATGTGGGGACTGTGATGGGGGCAGAAAGCTGAGGGAAGGCATGGGAGGGGCTGAGGGAGCAGTGAGGAGGAAGAGGGACCAGCACACTCAGCTGGCACAGCCCAGCCATGGGGAGTAAGGCATGTGGGCTTAATGCCAAGAAAAAGAACAGCTCTGAAGAGATGCCAAAGTGAATGGAGGCAAGCATGGCCAAAAGCACCTAATGCTTTTTAAATGTTATTTATTTGATTGCAACAGTGATACAAGTCTACTTTGGACCAGTGTTCCATTACAGTCTCTGAGAGCAAAGCTGATGACCTTAACTGCTTATGCGGGCTATTCTAAATGCTCAGCCAAACACATTCTGTAGCAAATCTCAGACAGCTGCATGCTGAAAGGGAATTTCATTTATTGCATTCAGCTGAGGGTACAATGGTTACATCTGAACGCAGAAACTTGGCACATTTCCTTCTGGTGCCCTTTAGGTTAAAAGGGTAAATACAGAGCACATAGTATTGAAGTGTCAATGTGTGCAAGCTTAGGTACGGGCATATGTAACGGAGGTTCACATACTGTGGCTGCGATGGTATTCTTAAAGTTAAACGTGGCTCCCACAGCATAGGTTAAGACTCTGTGGAGCCATGTGGCAAAATCCCAGAGACACCAGCATGGGCCTGCTGAGTGGGGCATGGCCCAAGTCCAGCCAAATGGGACAGAAATTGCCCCAAACTGTTCAAAACCTGGCCTGGAAAAAATTAAAGTGGGATGTAAGGCTTCCCATGTGATGCACAGTAAATATTTGGTCAAAATTAATGAAGGGGCAAAGTCTGCCAAGAAGCCTTTTTCTAGACGTCCACAGAGGGGAGACTGTGCCCGGTCTGGCATTAAAAAGAAATTTCCTTTTGCAGACAACTGCTCACTGGCCTCTCTGCTTTCCAGCACCCACTTACCATGTTTTCTTCTCAGTACACACACACACACACACACACACACACACACACACACACACCAACTGCCCAGGTACACAATGTATCAAACCAAATACTGATTACTTTCATGATTCAACCGAAAATGGCTACAAATGTATTCCAGTTACTTCCCATCTGCCAGTTTTCTAGATTTGACAGCAGAATCACTGCTCAGAGTAAAACCTCTAAGTAAGCCTAGTTTCTTTTACACATTTGGAGACAATGTTGGAGGAGGAATTTAAAAAAATCAATCAATCAATCAATCCTGAAGATATCTTTTCATCCTTCCCTGCTACTGGTCCACTGATTTCCCTCAACTTCCTCCTTTGAAAATGAACAAAAGTTAAGCAGCTAACATAATGCTGTTCAGACAGTACTTAATCAAATAAGCACTGCCATGCAGTATTATGTAAAAGTCTTGAGCCACCAATCATTTCTTTATGCTTTGCTAGGAAAATGGGAAATAGGTACAGTGATTTATCGAAACGTGCAAACATGCATGGAAATCTCTGGACGTAGGCTGCCTGTTGTTCTGTTCTCTGTCAAGATGATCCCACACTGCTTCAATAATGTTGAGGTCCAAATTCTGGGGAGGCCAATCCATTACTGATAGTGTTTCATTGTGTGTTTTTCAATACAGGTATGCTTTTACTGCATTGGCAGTGTGTTTGGTATCATTGTCAAGCTGTAAATGAAGCCTTTGCCAATCAGATGCCTTCCAGATGGTATTACATGGCGGACTCAATGGTACTTTTCTGAGCAGCGTTCTAACCGGAAAAAATTATCACAGCCCGGCGGTACAGGAGGATGGGACGACTGTTTGCTAGCTTGTGCTAATAGCCGCGCCATCAGTTCTGATTGCGAACCGGTGAAATTCCCAGCCCGGCGCGACGATGCCCTAATGGCTGAGGTGATAAAAAAAAAAAATTTTTTTTGATTGCTCGTAAGCACTTCCTGAAAGGAAAATCCAGTTTTTACCATTTCTTTGTGCACTGTGTCACACATGAGGACAATATGCAGGAAAAAGAAATTTGAAAACTGGTACATAGTTTGAAGTCCGCATTTTCGACGCAAGTTGAAACAGCTGACTCACCGAGGCTGCGTCTTTCTGCTACGATGATGTCATATGGACGCGCCGTGGCCTCCTCGAGGGCCAAAGGTAGGGGTGTTTGTTTTCCCCCTTGACCCGGTTATGGTAAAAATTTAATCAGGTGGTCATTGATGCAGTTTTGTTAACAAACAGACAAATACACCATAACAACAACAAAAATTATTTTGGCTTTGGCTGAGATGCTGAAAGCATGCCTATCATTATGATTGAAACCGGCAGAGGTGAAGGAAGGTAGAACTATAGTATCCTGGCGAGCATCACTCACAGAAAAAAGAGGCCTTGCAACTTTCTGCTATTCCTGTTCCCACCATCTGGTTGCCCACAGGAAGTGCACTTTTATTAGCACAAAGCCAGAACAACCATACATGAAAAAGGACCCGAAGTCATCGGCCACCATAGCCATCTCAGTCATGGTGGCCGATTATCAGCCACCTTCAACAACCATGTGTAACTGACATCATGAACCAAAACCCACAGTAAGACCAACACAGCATCACTGAATAACTAATGAACACCAATAACTAATAACACCCAAACATCAACATAACAGTCCCATGAGTCCTTGCTCAGTGGCACCTCCCATTGGTTGCCACAGTATTTTCTGGTTAGTCAGCACAATGAAAGTGCATAAACACCACCTGCCAAGACTAAACTTTAGAAGGAAGTAGAGGAGGATTTATTACTGAACACCTTTTTACATCAAAAAAGGGGGAATCTAATGTAAAAGTGGATGTAGGGAAATGGGCCCTTTACCTACAGTGAACCTGTTTTAAGTCTGAAGTATGAAGCTCACCATTAACACTTGCTGACAGACATACAGACAAATGCAAAAGCAATCCTGTGTTTTAGAGCCTGAGGAACCTGTCTTTTACATGGTGACTGCAACTGTTGTGTAAGCAAGAGACGGTACATCAGGAGTGAGGGCGATCGCAAAAGGAGCACTGGAAGTTGAAGGAGGCTAAAGTCTTCACGGGAAGAACTGAAACGGCTTTTGGAAGTCACTCGAAACTGAGAAGCAAAAGCTTTCCAAAAAAGAGGAAGTTCTGAGGCTTTCCACATAATTAAAAGGTGCTGTTCTTGTTCAAAGGCTTCAATAGCATTTGCACATTTTAGAGAGTATGACACTTCACACATTAGCAACCAAGGAAGTGGAAAAAAAAAAACCAGTTTAGGGTTTTTGTGTGCGTTTCAATGGTGACATCAGGTTTAAGAAAAAAATGTCACCAATTTACAGAAAGTAGGTAAGGCTGATAATGGGCTGGGATTAAAGTTAATCTCCCAACTCAGAGCAACGGTGTATTTACATGATAGAAAATCACCCGGTTATTTGGAGCCTCCTCACCATGGTTACAGCTGAATGGTAGGACGGGCTCTAAAAGCGGTCCTGTAATAGTGAATTTCAAGGTCATCTTCTCATTAATTATGTTTTTCAATGCTTCCCCTTAAATAAAGTGTGCCCCTCCTACTTTTATCACTGCCTTTTGTGTGACAGAATTAGCCCCCAGGAACCAGTAGATTTAGCTGCTGATGCAACTCACAATGAGAGTGGCTTTTAAGCATGAATCTGCACTGCATAAATAGATAAAAATGTGTAAAAATATAAAATAAACAAGAAAAGTTTTATAGGTATAGACAGGGAACCTTGTCACCAAAGGGAATCTTAACTATGGCAGCATAGCTGAGAGGGGGAGGAACCAAATACATTAATCAACTAATTAGCAGTCTCTCTTTTAACTGCTAATTTAATCTATTCCTCTCAGCCTCTTTAATGGTATTTTCCCCTGTCAGTTATAACCAAAGGGAGGTTTAGCATTTCAAAAGTGTATCCAGGCCTTGAAATGAGAGGGTAATAGAATGGTCACAGAGGCTGGGAGGAGGCCTGAGCTCTGGGAGGGAGAAAGAAAAGAAGGATATGGGGAAAGGCTGTCCTCAATGCCATCTCTCAGTCTCCCCAGTGGAGAAAATGAAAGGGAGGGAGGTCTGAACCTTTTTAAAATGCACAAGGCAGAGCACCCCACGGTAGCACAGCTTCACCACCGCAGCAAACGGCAGGCCCAGGGCAAGCCCTGTGAGAGTTCCTGAGCATGCGAATGTTAGATGCACGAGGGATGTTGGTCATACTACCCCAAACCGAACCCTCACTGCCCCACTGTAGCTTTGTTCCAGAGTCTTTCATTTACTCAGCACTTTTAAAATCAGCTTCACCTGTCCCCACATGTCCACCTTAAAAAACAACCCCAACTGTTCTCACAGTTTTCCACCACTATCACCTTAATCAGCACATTCAGCAGTGCCACAAGGTAACAGTAAGAATATGCAATGTGCGCACAGGGAGCCATATCAAGAGTATTCCCACAAGCTGGCGTATCATGGTATGTTTGACTGCTCCGTCCTCCCCTTCGTCCTCTGTTCTTCCTCTCTCCATCCCCCCTTCAACACCCTAGGGTAGCCTTTGTGTGTAGCTGCACTCCTCCCCACTCCTCACGCACCCTCAGTCTCTGGTGAACCATTCTCTTCCCCTCCTCCATGCCTCACAATCGCCCCGTTAAGGCAACACAATACGGCCTCCTCGTCCCTTCCCCACAGGCTTTTTCTGCGTGTCGGCCTGCTTTATTTAAGAAAGACTCTGCACTGACCAGTCACAAAAAAAGGCAAGTCTTAAAAAATTGGGGCCAAAAAAAAAAAAAAGGTGGGGGATGGGGAAGAGGATGAAGAGATTCCTTAAGCCTCTTTCACCACCCCACACAAACACAAACCCCATGTGTCTGCCTTTTATTCTTGCTCACATCTATATTACTGAATCGATGAGCAAACTAGTAATACAAAAGCACGCATGTGCAATACAGAATCAAATGCAATTTGCTTTTACATTAAGGTGTCTTAGAAAAAAAAAGAAAAGAAAAGCTCTTTGTGTTTTTTTAATAACAGGAAGGAAAGCTGTGGGAATTCTAAGGGTGCCATTTGTGAAATGGGACAGAAACCAGACAACACCTTTCATCCTATAAGGACGCACCATTCATCACTTTTAGACCGAGTGGCAAGAGGGAATGTTTGTCCTCCACGTCAACTGACAGAACAAGATGCATTAACTATATTGGCCCATGAGTCTAATATCCTAGACACGCCTGCTGCCTTCAAATATCAGCCAGCTGCAGACTAAAATGCTTATATGAAGTTATGTTCCAGAGTATTCTTAGTGTAGACAGCTTATCTCTGTCTGGCTATACGTTTTTTGAGGGCTTAGACCGACAGACAACTTGACAGACGAAGTGACACTTGCTAAGTAAGTCATGACAACATTATCAGCAAGCAGTGAGCAATACTGTCTGAAACTCACACTGTCTAAACTGAATCCTGGTGACACACAGCCGTTAATTCCTGCAGTACTGAAAATACCAAGTGGCTGACACAAAGGACATTGAGAAGTATCCTCCTCAGTTTTTTTTTTTTTTTTTTTTTTAAATCTAAATCCTCTGATTCTCCTCGCAGACATCCGTATCAGTCGAGCTGCAGCCACGGCAAATTACAAACTATTGACATCAGATGGATTTGTTAATTAATCCAATTAAGCAGTCCTTTTAGGTCATTAAGGGAAGAGCAGTCAGGGGGAGGAAGCAGATCATCAAGAGTCACTGCCTAATTTATCTGCCCTCAAACAAACTGTTTTGAAATGTTTATCTTGTCATTAATGAGTTAGCCACAGTTCTCATGGACAGGAAGAGCACACACACACACCGGCCTCCCACATTCCTCCATGTGTTTTCACTAAGGCAAAGTCTGCCTAATCCCAGATCTTAGGGTGTAAAACCCAGTTTGATTCGGATTAGGATCAGATTAAAGTGTATTAGTGGAAGTTATGGAGATACAGCTTTATGGACGCTGTCACCTCACACAGGTGTGAGAATTTTCAACTCAGGGGAAAAAACAAACAAACAAACAAACATAAAAAAACACAGCAGACCCGAGATTCATGTTTCTCAAAAAATCTGCTGTGCTTTTACCCAGCATCAGTTCAGAAGGTAAAACACTGGAAAACATCATCATTTTGGGGCCATTTGAAGTAAGTCAAAAACTATTTTACAGAACTGATAAAAAGAAATGGGGAAGGGAAAGTGTGGCTTTAATGAGTGTGTTTCCAGGCCATGTGGTAAGAAGCCAGGAGACAGAGACATGTCTCACCTGCGGTCTCTGGCCATTAATTGGCTCTGAAACCTGCTGTGTCCTGTCATATGAAATGTGATGTAGCAGGTGGAAGTGATCCACAATTTATCAGCACTTATGGGTCAATTTGTCAAGACCTCCCCAGCTTGATGCTGCCGGGGCTGGAGATGCTTACCGAGGTGGTACCACTCCCACTGTCTATGTTTTTATCAGCACGACTACACATTCACACTTAGGCACTCTGTTGTGCTGGATGTAATCACTCCAGGGGCTGATAGCAGCATAGAAGCCAAATTTTAGAGGCAAGTTTATATGTTTATATATATATATAATCCTAAAAACCCTTATCTCCTCAGAGTAATCCACAGCATCCTACTGAGCGCGAGAAGCAGAGCCACCTCTTGCCCTCATCTGAATGGCACCTCTGAGGTGAGTGCAAGGTTTGATGAGCACTTGGAGGAGAGATAACAACCATTTAGTGTACAGCAGGAGGACAGATCATTCTGATAACAGGGCAAGACAAGACAGATGGCGGTATCAATTTACACCCTTCACACAGAGCAAAGCGGCAATAAGCAAGTCATCACAAGTCAGTCAGGGCAAAGGTCATCTAATCTCTCACCCTCCATTTTACAGATACAAGAAGTATAAGAAAAAAATAGATGTTCTCTCAACCTAGTCTGAGAGTCTTGAATATGTGGAACATAATACAAAGAAAAGTTGCTAAATGCCACAGAGAGTTTTCTTAAGGGATCCGATATCTTCCCTACCCCAGAATGAAGTTCTCAACCATGCAATTAGTGGCAAATATGAATTTTTTTTTTTCTGGGAAGTGGCATGAAATCTAATTTTCCTGACACTTGTGTCTAATCCAGAGCCAGTCATTAGAGTATCTCTTGTCTAGTCCATCTCTCCCCAGAAAACATCCCGAGACATCCCACAGCCAAGGGGTAACTGGAAACTCTGCTGTCCAACAGGACGGGAACATTACTGGTTTAGGAGCCGGCTTAGGGCGGAGCAGATTGAGCTCTCAGCGCTCACCTCTGACCTGACTTCCTGTTTAGGTGCTACAATTTTCTTTGTGAACTTACAGTTTTCTTGCAAGTTCACGAGCTCTCCCTATCTCCATACTATAAACAAAGGCCAAATTCACACGAAGCAAATCAGAGTGTGCAAATAATAACTTGATTAAATCATGCAGAGACTCTGACTCAAAATATGGATGAATATGGGCTGCCAGACTTCAAAGGGAATAAACTTGATATTTTATTGGGGATAGGTCTCTTTAAGACTTAATAATATTTAAGTGTGAGTATGATTTTTGCTGACTATTACTCAGGTAATGAGGTGTGCAGTACCAACAATAAACAGTAGAAGAGACTCCAAATGTCACTGCTATTTCTCTGGTACAGTAGTTTCTTTATGAATATCATATAAATCAACAATCTTCCTGTATGGCTGTGATTAAAATTAGTGTTTTTATTCAGTACTGTCTCTACAAAAATGCCCCCATTTGAGATGCACTTCTCTTAATGGCCTAAAATGAGGTGGTAAGCATTTCTTCTCAACTCTGAAGCAACTGACCTGGAAAACCCGAGCTAGCACGGTCCAGAAACTCTATAAAGAGATCCATGTGATGGGTGAGGAAGAAAAATGTGTAAGATGATTTGGGGAGGGGGGAGGGGGTGCAGGTCTGAGCAACGAAGACAACTAAAACTGTTGTAGTTCTACATGAGTGGCACAAGTCTGTATTAAAACTGGAAAAATTACAAATGAAAAAAAAAATCTCGGTCATTTGATATGCTGCAGATTTTAATTATAGAAGAATAAAAATACTGTTGCACTCAGCAATTATAGTGGGGTGGGGGNTGACATACACAGAAACATGTTTCCCAAAGGGCCATGTGCTGTCTGTATGACCGATGATAGCTGCTCTTTCCACTGATCCCATACGGCCTCAGCACTTTATGTGTGACTTTATGTGTGCTCAGCTTTTAAAAGTTGAGACAACCCCCGTTACCCTGAATGTTGACTTTTGTGGTCAAGAAAGAAAATGTCACTGTTTTGTGGCACCTTCATCATTTCAAAGCAGGACAGCAAAAGAAAACTAATAAATAAATAAACGAGGAGCGTCTTGCAAACAGCAGAGGAAGACCTATAACACACTCGANAACAAACAAACAAAACAAAACAAAAAAACTAGTGTTCAAAATGTGTTTTCTTATTGCTGGAAAAGTTTGTTTCAATATCAGCCCAGCTGAAACCATTTTTTAAAGACTTTTTGATACTTCCCCGGGAGATTTTAAATGAAATACTTCTGTGTGTGGACTGTAATCTAAATAAAAAAGTGAAAGATTAAAACTTTTTATTTATTTGTTTTATATTTCAACCAGTAAAAGCCCAGTTTAAACCGATTACTCTGAATAAATGGCAGTTTACCTGAGCACACATGGAGAATTCCTAACAGAAATACAAATCCAATTGAAGTTGGAGACATCATTCAGCGTCTCTCTGGTGAGAAATGTTCTCGTATAATCCAAATTATTTAAATAAAAATGTAGGCATCCGCTTCTTCATGTCAAACTGCACTCCAAAAAGAAAAAAAAAAGAAAAAACAAATCTTAAAATCCACAGTTTGGAGAAAAAAGTGAGTCCCAAACAGCAAAAATATAAAAGTCCAAGAGCAGCTCAAGCTGGGAAAGAATAACGCAGAGACAGCCCGAGATTTCAACGCATGTTCTGGTGCAGTAGTTCAGTTCAGCTCAATGATGGCATGTGTTAAAAGTGTGCTGGAATATCTCAGCGCAGAAGTGGCACAGCTTTATCCTTTCTGTGAATTCATCCCGGGGCTGCGCTCACTGATCAACCAGGCTGTGCTGTTTAAATCATTTAGTTCCTTTGTGCAAGAGAGAAATAAAAATTAAAATAAAAATGACAAAGTAATAATTCCACCGCAGAGTAAAAGTTAAGTCCAAAGTGAGTGAAATCACGCCAGCGGTCGCCACAGTCCACGTTAAAATGCTTGCAGTCACATTATTTCATTCCACTTCTGAATGTGTCACTTGAGATCGGAAACTTTGCGAGTTAGTCCTGTCCTCCCCTCATCCACCAGATCCGGACACAAGATCACTGCAACTTTTCCATCACTTTCCCCCCCACAGTTTCTCCTGCGCTTGCAACTCCGACCAGTCCTTGTGCGCGTCGCAGACGCCGAACCTCAGGCGAGAGGGGGGGAACAGGGATTCATATTCACAGCATTTCATTCAAGGAAAGCGGAATGCTTCGTCAATTGGTACGCGCCTTTCTACCCCCTCCATAGACCCGAATCTTTCCCAGAGAGGAAATTTAACCTCTTCCCGCCTGGATCCCACTGAGCAGCGAAGTTGCGCAGAGACAGCTGGCGGTCTACTGTATTTTCTTTGAATATGTGCGATAAGAAGACAAACCCTAGAAAACTATTCTATCCGGACATGTTTTTATTATTTCTGCGGCTCCTGACCACGGACATGTAACAGTCGATTCCAGCGCTTTTCCTAAAGGGATTGAATATAATGTTTTCAGAACTCACAGTTATTAGCCCGTATAATGGTTTTAACATACTTCAGGGTTCTGTTTTCTCTCCCGTGGTTTCACAGATCATTAATATTGCAACTTTACAAACTACTTCAGGTATAATGCTGTTTTTTTTTTTGGTTTGTTTTTTTAAAAACTCATTCTAAACATTTGCCTAGCATAGGATGAAATAACTCGTTAAAATATCCAAACCTGTACCGTATGAGTGCACTGCCTTCATTAAAACTCGCTTTGTTTTACAGTACATGTAAAACATTATGCCTCCAGAGACTGGGAGCTTAATTCATAACATTATTTTTCCAAATAGCCCCAGCTTTCCCACCGTTTCAGATAAACAGTATGAATATATTTTAATATAAATCCAAAGAAAACAGCTCACAGTTATTGTTCCCAAGTGCACCGTCCATGAGTACACATGACATTAATACACTAAGTAAAGGCTGATCTGGGAATTTATATTCCAGCTTAACATTTTCCCAAATGTGTCAGAAACTTCAGAATCACNNNCCCACACACACACACCTAATTTCAGACCAAAACAAAGTGGGATTTCTCTGCATTGGTGGAATCAATCAGTCTATAGTCCGCAACTTCTGAAGTCCTTTAGTTGGCGCAACAACTTTGGGCAGCGAGTCGCTGCCTGACATGCATAAATTATAACTCAGCGGGATACCTTATGCTTTATTAGAAGATAGAAAAAAGGGGAATGACAAAAAAAGAGCAGCTGAAAGACTTCCACATTTCCTCACCTCAGATCAGAGCATCTGTCGGATCTAGAGCATTTGTTACCAAACAGCGCCCTCCAGTGGAAACGACCTGAAACAATTCAACAAGCGCTGCTTTGTGTCTGCTTTAGTGAAGGAAGGTGTGGCAATACTGCTACATGGCACTGAAATATGTGCCCCAGCTTTTTTCAGACAACAAGTAAGTGTCCATATTTCTGGCTTTCTGCGATTCATTTTACAAGCTGTGCATCTTCATTATAGGGAAAGAAACAGAGTACATAAAACCCTTACAAGCGTGTCTTTTTAAGCATGACACCATTTTGGATGCTTAAGTTAAAAAAAAAATGTTCTCAGACCTACTTTAAGCCATCACTGCTTTAAATGTTTCCCTCTCTGTGCCCCAGTTTTCACTCCTGCTGATGAACAATGCCACATGACTGACATATTAAGAGAGCAGTATGTTTTTATTTCTCATCCATCCCATGTGTGCACTGCATTACACTTTTACACACTCCATTCACACTCAGTCCTCGTGCCAGGTTTTCCTGAAAGCTTTTACAGCCCTGGATCTGCGAAGTGGCTGTTCAGTTGATCACTACCAGTTGAATAGTAAAATTTCCTCTAGCCAGCAGCAGATTACAGTAACATAGAAGCAATTATCAGCAAAGTCCACGCTTGGATCCATCAGCACAGGGGGACACCAGCATTTTAAAGGTTTGATGCAGCTCGGTAAAGACTAAAATGCACGTAAGCACAAAGCAGAAGCAGCTATCATAGACCACTCATCTCTTTATTCACGTTAGCTGTAAAAAAGGAGAGAGATAACAAATATGGGAAATGATGAAAAAGATACTAATAGCTTTTACCAACAATAAAATACCATTCTTAGCATCATCATAACTGCATATGGTCATGGTACATTAAACTCTTTTGTATTCAGTTTTTGTTTAACTTTATTCTATGGCAGTCAGAAAAAAAAAGAAAGAAAAGTAAAGAAAAGAAAGCGAGCCTGTACAAGTTATGATGACTGAGCTCTGTATGCAGGGAGGTTCTCTGTCCTCACACCTCCTCCTGTAACCTTGATTAGACCAGCAGAGTCAAAAAAAAAAAAAAGTCACATACTATCAAGGCTGTGATGGCAGCAGACAAACTGAGAGCTTTTAACACTACAGCCTAACAGGTTTCTCACAAAACAACTTCCAAGAATTTGTAAAGGATAAAGGGACACAAAAAAACCCCTCCCCGACTGCAATGTGCTCCAAATAATGTTTTAACAGCCATTAACTTAAATTACTTTCTGGATTTTCAGCTGACACTTACATGACATTGCACTTTTGTACTTACTGTGAAAGATCTGGCTACACTTGTGGGAGCGCATCAAACTCCGATGCTTCTGGTGATTTTCTGGATTATTTTGCTGCCGTTTGCACCAGTGGGACTTCTGTAACCCGGCGAGGCGATGGCTCGCGTGTGGACTCTTATGGTCTTTGGGCACTCCCAGCATGACCAACATTGCAAACATCATCACCGGCAAACCCACAATTTGCATGGTGATGTGTGTACACAACACAGAGCCAGAGCAATGTAGACGTGCGTATAAAAAAACGCACCTTTCAAACCAGTTCACTGAAGCAAGGAAATTTCAAGCAAATTCATTGCTGCTCCCATTAGATAAAAGACGCTCCTTAAAAAGTAGCAAATAATAAAAATCCAATCCAAATTCTACAAAGCAACAGCCTGCAAACACTGCCACACTTCCCACCAGCCCTTCATGCTGCTACTCTTGAGATCTGCCAAATACATAAACCCCTGCAGTCTTGGCTAGCCCCCTAAATCCAGTGACAATATTTCACCCCAGAGTACGATGGGATCCTAATGAGGGCAACAGTGTACAATATGCATGGTGAAATTCGCTCCCTTCTCCATCTCCTCATCCCATTGCTCAATGGCATGGAGAGAACTGTTTTTCATCTTCCCGGCCTTTTCATTCTCTGATGATTCTTTTTAATATTCAAAAGGAGTTTGCGGACATTCTGTCTTTTCTTATGTTTCTATGCATGCAGCAGCACAGGGGATCGTGTAGACTACATGCTGGGCCCCCTTTCAGTTATGCTGGCCTCCTCACAAAACCAAGGCCCCCTCAGCACAGAGGTGATGGGGTGAAACACAGGCAGGCTACAGTGAGGGAGCCTATATCCCCCCTTTTCTCTGACTAAGACTATTTAATGGCTTTCATTCCCACCTCGCCAGCGCTCCAAACAAGATGGCATAAAACAAAACCTCACCCCTCAAAAAGATGCTCCCTATTGAGAGGCAAACACAACACTCTTTCCCAGAAGACAGAAAAGTGGAGCAGTATGGGATTTAACATTCCACAGGCTCGGGTTTTTACTCCTAAATCTGTTGGGGTGTAAACAGAGGCAGATCTGCAGTTGGAGTCACCTTGGAGCCACAGGTACAGTATGTCTGAGTTTCCTTCACAGGTACTTGGCTGGACCATTCTTCACTCACCTCACATTCAGCACAGCCTCTTCTCATTCATGTTCTGTCCTTGTGGAGGCATCATTTTATTTATTCATTGTGCAACTTTTCTTTTTATAAGACAACAATTCAAGTTTACAGTCTCCTTGAGTTGGCGATGGGCACCTCAACCCCAAGGTGTTTTCAAAAGATAAACACCAACAACTTGAAGTAAAAAAAAAAGAAGAAAAAAATTGAATGTACAATCAGTAAACAGCTGCAGGGAAACTTTGTCCTGCTTCTCTTTTTGGGCTGTGATGCATTTTACAGTTACACAAGTGGCCCATCACAAATCAGAGGGAGTATCTGAGTTGTCAGGAGAGAAATGTTCTTTTGACAAGCAAGGTCGAGGCTCTCAGGGCTTTACGCTCAGATCCAGACCTGAAGAATAAACGTAAGGAGACACTGGGTGACCAGTGGCATCCACTTTTAGCATTTTAAAGCCCTCTCCTCTACTCTTCACAAAGCAAAAGATGAGCTTAAAACAGAAATTAAAGATAGGAAATGGCACTTGCTGAAAATCCCCTTTGCCAGTTTGTGGAAATCTCTTATTTTTTAGAACTTCCTCTGGAAACTAATGCTGGATTGAATCTGCAGGATGTATCATGTTGAATGAAGATTGCTTTTTACAATGAGAACTCCTTCTGCCATGGCTCTCCTGAGACAGCATGATTTTCAGGAGGTGTGACAGCCTAAGATGAAGGGGAGCCAAGAAGTGATGTGGGGAGGAAAGTAGAGATGACTGAAAGTCCAGAGGAAGTTGGATGATATTGGTGTTACTGTGTCACTGCAAAAAGAGTCAACAAATCATTTCTGATTGGTTGCTGC
>JASGAU010405862.1:0-18003 GCA_030220045.1 Australoheros facetus
GTGGCGGTATCGAATCTGCTTGGCGTCCCTTTTTAACTATTATTTGGCTGGTTCTATGTTGGGGTTTTAAATGTTTTGAACCCTGTGTGTCGTTATTCATACTGGGCCTTTTAGAATTGTTTTATTTATTTTTACTGTTGGCCAAATTGTTATAAGGTGCTCATTTGGGATTATTGCCCCTCATTGTGTGTTTTATTTGCTCTTGTTTATATTTCTTTTTTTTTTGGTTTTAGGTGTGACTGGAAAGCGACGAGCCAGTAGCAGTGTGGTCCCTTCCTGGTGGTGGGGTTTTGTCCAGTTTGTGGTCACGGTTGCCGTGCTGCACTTGGGGTGAGATCGTTGCGTGTGTGTTGCCGTGATTATTCTTTTTCGTTCTTTCAGTTGTGAAGGTCCCCTGCTACTGGTGAGTCTAGCTTGGTTTTTATCTTTTTGATTCATTCATTTTTGTTTATTTTGAGGTTGTGTGAGCACTTATTATTGCAGTTTTATTTCTGGTTTTATAGGTTTTTTTGTGCTTATTTTTGTTAAATAAAGAAATTGTTAATCCAGAACCATATCTCTGTCCCAGTGTATAAATTTCGAACCTGTGCAATTATTAAGGTGTCTATATATTCTTTTTCACTTCAAAAGTAATACTTTCCAGAGGGTGAAATTCCCTCTGGTGACGTTGTCGCAGCAATATATTAAAATATCAGAAAAGGCCTTGACCACACCGTCACATCAGGAAAACGTTCTGGACAAGAAGCTGCTGCTGGCTTTCTATCACACCCACAATTTTGTTGTACCATGACCAATAACAATAAAAGCCAATTCTCCTCTGTTCTATTCTAAGCCACTTTCATCTGTCAGAAGAGCGGGGTCAGCAGCAGACCATATGAACTGGATAAGTAACCAGCTTTGGTAAGTGTGGCATTGCTATTCCACAATAAATAAATAAAATGCTGTTTACAACCATAATACTCTTATTGAGAAATGTACCCACGCATTAAAAAGTGCAAAAATATCTGTCTTAGATTGCAAAGGAAAAGCAGGAAACAACAGGAGAGACGTTTTCTGCAGGTGTGGAAGTGGATCAGTGACTTCACCACACACAGCCGACTGAGCGCACAAGATCCTCACTCAACACATCTGCATTTGTGTTGCAGTTTTGGAGCAGGGTGACGCTTTAAAAACTAAAAAGCTGAAATGACCTTTTTTTTGTTTTTGTTTTAAGGAGATCTGCAGGGTACCGAACAATATCTATCACTCCTACACTGTAATATCCAATATTCATTCACAGAGTGCAATGCTCACCATCTACATTATTATATGGATATTTTTAGAAGTTCTATTTTATATTTAGAAAGTATGACTTACTACTGCATGGCACTGAGTGGCCCTTCAATCTCATTGTACATTCTGTATAATGACAATAAAGGTTTTCTATTTTATTCTAAAACACAGTGGTTATGCTGAGCTCTTATTTTAACTGTAGTTAAGTACCAGCATAGTACCCTTCCTGTGGATGGTTGTCAGTTGATGCTGTCAGTAATGATAGTTACTGGGCAGAAACCTACATCAGTGTAACTGGGGGCCCAGGTCATCTCCTTGGCCATGCCCATATCTCTGTACCGAGAACTGTCATTTATTCAAATATGTTGAAATCTTGAAAATGATAAAATCCATGTTTTAAAATGTAAAATAAATATGGTCAAAGTATTTGGAAATATTTAAAAGGGTATTTCTTTTAGCAAGAGTACAGTGAGTTAACTAAGTTTTAAAAAGAGTGTTTATGGTTCATCTTCATAAGCATCCTGTTTTATTATGACGAGCTCAGGATCGTAGGCGGAAGTAGTTTTCATGATTAGAGTGATGCTGCTCTGCTATTGGTTGAAATACTTAACACCTAAAGAGAGGAGGAGTTAAAGCGGTGTGATCGGCAGTTGACTGATATAAGTCGCGACAGGACGTGTGTGTTTTGTATGGCAAGCCATAGTTTTGGACTCTGCGCTGCGTTTTTGTGGACACACATTTTGCAGACTGTGAGAAGCTGCTAACATGTGATGATATCACTGATTTACGACTGTTTCACGACAGACAGCCTGGGCGTTCACTCTGGCGGGAGGTGCTATGAGCTCACTGGTCTGTAGCTTTGGCAGAGCGAGCTTGTGTTAGCCCGCTGTGACAGTTTTACATGCAGCAGCCTTAAAGCCTTTGTTATTCATCCTCCTGCTAGGTAAGAATGATGTCTTATTTGTATATTATTCCGGTTTATGTGTTATTATGTTATCACGTTGCTGTGTACTGTGTTGTAAATTGTTATTAGCGTGCTAATCGCGGGAAAGCTAGTAAACATGAGAATTGGCCGCCATGTTGAGCGCGCTTTGTTTGGATATGGTTTACACTGCATTACGGTGGATGTTAAGAATGATCCTTTAACTCAGTGAACGAGGTGTGAGCATTTGAATTAGCATGCTATACTGTCGTTCCAGATAAATGAGCTCGCTCGGTCTGCAGCTTTGGCAGAGCAAGCTTGTGTGAACCCACTGTGACATTTTTACACGCATTTCTAACATTGTTTTCATTCCCTGCTAGTGAGGAGATCTTTTTTTTCGGGTCTCCGTGAGGGGCTGCCATCCTGCTGGTGCCAGTGAGAGGACAGAGCAGCTACTGCTACGTATTCCTCTGAACCACCAAGTATTTGGATCAAAGTACTCACGAACACACTTCATATACAGAGAGCTCCATGTATCCCTTTTTTTTTTTTTTTTAATAGTGCTGCTCAGCTACTTTATTCTATTCAAAAGATTACTCAGAGACCTGCTTTCTCCTGTTATTTGTTGCGGACACTGGTTTATGTTGCATGGACTGAGGAAAGCGACTGAGTGAAAGGACATACATGTCCCCAGGTTAAGCAAAACTGAGCAGTGTGATGTCAATGGAAGTGTTGTAACTGATGAAACAATTTATTTTTGCTTGTTTTTGAGGCAAAGGGCATAAATATCTGCCCAGTGAACTTTGATTATTTTTAGAGTTAAGTTTCCTTTGAGTTACACATTCATGGCAGATGTGAGAAAGGTGGGGATGATGTCCTGCAGTTATTAAGGACGTACATGCTCCAGTCCAGAAAAGGTATGAGAATAGACGCTAAACTGCTGACGGTAAACCCTGAATATTTTATCCTCTGTTATGGATGTTGTTTCAGCTGTTGTCCTTTAACAACCAGCGTTAAGTCATCTTAAATACTTTGAGTATTGCTCCAGATTTTCACTAAGTATTGCTTCAGGCTGGACTGTGTGTGTGGGCCCACCTTTGGTTTATGGAGGTGGAATTTGAGTTACCTAAATTATTGCAACAAGCTCAAAGGGACATTTCAGCAAAACTGTAATCTAATATTTAATTTGTTAAACTTTTGAGTAATTTAAGTTCATTATTTTCCAAAACTGATTTGTGTGTGTGTGTGTGTGTGTGTGTGGTGTTTGGTTATATAAGACGACTTGGAGCACTAAGTTTTTTGTTTTTTTTAAACCTTTTATTTAACCAGGCAGACAGGTTAAGAACATCTTCTTATTTGCAACTGTGGCCTGGGAAAGTCTCTTTCGGAGAAGAAAAGTTCCATTACATATAAGAAAAGAAAACACGTACACACTAAGAAGAGGAAAAAAAAGTACATTTGTTTAATTAAGGTAGTTTGGTTTAACACAGTGAGCACAGGTGAACTGCAGCTCTGTACAGAGAGTAGGGGTGTGCGATATTGACAAAAATATCTTTATTTGCTGTAATTTTCTCTAACGATAAAATGATATTTTGCATTATTTAAAACGTGTTCATACAAGAAGTGTAAGCTGGTAAAATAGACTTAAATCAGTGTTTTTGAGATGTTAACTTATTTTTTATTTTATTTAACCAGGAAAAACACATTGAGATTAAAATCTCTTTTTCAAGTGTCCTGGGCATCATGACAAATGTAAATAGAAAAACTTAGGCGAGTTTTTCAAAAGCAATTGCTTGACAGAATGGGGAAAAAAATTAATAATCAAAAAAAGAGGCTGTCCAGGGGGATTCCACCTGTTATAGCAAAATAAATCACAGAAACTACACACCTTCATCTGATCAGAAACCCGCTTTTTTCACCAGACCGCTTCAGCGTATTATCCGAGGCTCCAAACAGGTGAGCTCTGAGAACGTCGCTGGGTTATGAAGCAGTGATTGTAACATACCTGCTTTAACTTAAAGGATATTAACATCAATACTTTAATTATTTTCCTCTTTATTCCGCTAGTCCTGGTTTGTCTTGGACGGCGGTTTCCCCAAACTTTTCCTATTCCTCATACTCGCTGATGATAGAACAGGTCAGTTGTCGAGCTGTCCGCTTTCTTACAGTCTGCAAACTGCAAACCACCTCCTCGTGTAGGAATTAAGGCGGTAGACTGCGAGGCTGCGATGTCTGAATTTCCTCCCCTGGCGCAGTGTGTTCACTCATTTCCAGCTTTAGGTGTGTTGTTCAGGCAGCTATGCTAGCGCACAGTACGGACACTCTCAATGCGCACGCGCAGCAGCTTATACTAAAGCATGAAGTAGTGAACACGTGGAGCCGAGGCCTTTGTTGTTTTTCCCCTAATTAGCATACTCAATAACGTCAGCTCGCACATCGTTAACACGGCAATTACGATATTATCGTAGACGATATATATCGCGCACCCCTAACTGAGAGTCACATCAGAAGGGCACTAAATGTATTTCCCTTCTACTCCAGGGAAGCCTTGTGTGGGCTGTTTGTTCCCTGTTTCAGGTCCATGTGGCAGAATCTGCACAGGTGTCCTGCTTGTTAGGATCCCGGCCTTTGTATTGCTTTTTCTCCATCCTCTCCTCCACCCGTTTCTCAGTAGCTTCCAGTTCCCCTCTGGAAGAATTCTGTCTGAGCAGATTCTTAAAAGGCCATTTTGGGGTAACAGATTCCCTCGGCAGCATAACTTTGATGCACCTTCTTAGAACAATAACAGTAGCACACAGGTCCTTTAGCTGGTTAATAAAAAAAAAAAAGTGGGTAGAAGATCCATCAGTCTCATATTGGGACTTGGGCTGTCCACAGGAAAGACAGGTCTTTGTCTACCTTGTGTTTTGCTCAGGCTCCTGCAGCTGCTGCTTCTCCAAGATGCCTCCCACAATCTTCTCTATTGAGCCTTGTGTTAGATCTGTAGACAGGGCAGGAGGAGGTGGGCTGAAGACAGCTGGCTCCATGGTGACCACAGTAACCTGAGCTGTTAAAGAGTGCCAGAGCTGCTGAGTCTGCACAAGTTTTTCTGGACTTGTGTTCAAAGAAGAACTGGTGTTCAGAAGCTTGGCAAGGTGCTTCACATACCAGGATACATACTCAGCTTGGATGTGTGGTGCAGTGAGCTGTTGGGATCTGTAGCAGAACAATGGACCATGAAGTTGTTGCTTTTGCCTCTGTCATGGTTGCTGTCCAGCACAAAAACCCATCCACCTGTCTTTATTGGTCCGGTGAGGGCTGCATGAGCAGAGGTAGGGCATCAGATTTCTGGAAAACAATAAGGACATAATAGTTCACTATGATCATTTATCATGTAATTAATTAATAATAGCTATTCAGAATTATTAATTAACCAACATGTTAATTTACATATAACTCTTGTAGGTTCCTGGATGTTTTTAATAGTGCACCAGCAGAGTGTGGGTGGGTGAAAGGTGGTGTTGGTCCAGGGGCTGCTATACCTGGCACTGCTCCAGCTGGAGGAGGGTTCCTCTTCTGGAACTTGAAGTTGGGCAGACACAAGTTTTTGTACAGAGGGTTCATCTCTGTCCTGGGTTCTGTTTGTCCCAGTTCAGAGGGACTGGACAGCAGCCTGGTTCTGTGTTCAAGTCCAAATCTCTCTCCAGTGTCTCTGTAAGAGGGTTACACTGAGTCCCACCATATCTATACATTACACCCTAAGAAAGTTCAGGTCACTGAGGCAGCCACGCAGAGTGTGCACTCTTATGCACCAGCATGGATGGCTTGAAGAGTGGGACATTGTTGGAGTCTGTTGTCAGGGGAAAATGTTTCTGGACTTTTTCCTCTCTGTTCAGCTGCTCTGTGTTATTTTTCTCTCGCGTGTGTGTGTGTGTGTGTGTGTGGCTTAGTGGCATTAGTTGGATGGATGGAACTCAAAGACATCCTGGAGCTTCTTGAGGTCCTCCTGATCAACCACAGAAAAAGCAGCACAGAGGGTGATGCTCAGGGGTGCATTCTTAGGAAAATCGCCTCAGGCAGTGGCAGCTTCAGTTTCACAACCATGTTGGGACTGAAACGCATTTAAGAGGCACAAATGTTCACCAACAGTCCAGATGTGGCAGCAACAGCAGGAGTGGGTTTCCCAGCCTGATACTTTTATTAGGTCTGATGTTGTTTATTTTTGAAGTTTTAAAACCTGTGTAAAACACCGGGACACAACTGAAAGGTAATTAACAAAAGCAACACATCAGCACAGGCAGAAATGTGGCAACAACATCGGTTACTTGCGTAGGTTACCTCGTAGTTGAATCACAGGTAAGCTGGAGGAGGCTGGGGGAGAGGGAGGTCTGGGCTTCACTGCTCAGGCTGCGACCTGACCACATTCTGATGTGTGTCATGAATTATAGAATAAGCATCGTTCACAATAAGCCACACTTTTAATTTGCACTTCATTCCTTTGAGTTTTACTTTCTCATATTTTAATGATGCAAAAACATTGTTTGCACTAATTTTTGCATTATGTTAACATCAATTTTAAGTTGTTTTTTTTTTCTTCGTTGTCTGTTTGCCGTTAGTTTTAATGTGTGTTCATAATGCCACACAATTAAGCACCATTTAAAGTGCAACGCATTATTGAAGAACATGGTTAATGGTTTCAAATGCCTTTATTTACAGTTTTTGACATTGTACATTTTGGGGGGGGGTTGCTGTTCTGACCTGTCCACCTGACTTTTCCACATCACTGCACCTCGTGGCCATTCTCTGGTACATGGGCTCTAAGGAGTTTTCTGCCTCAGACTGAACCATCACCCAGAAACGGCCAGTTCTCATTCATAACGACATAACTGGACGTGACCCCAGATGTCAGTGACTTTTCCTGCGACCTTCCTGGTGAGGTCAGACCTGAAGACCTGCCCAAAGGTGCCTTGAAGGAGTTTGGATCTGGCTGCCAGTCAGTCAAGTAGTAGCTGGACACAGAGACTCCACACCAGCCATCTGGATCACCAGAAGACCTGAACTCCTGTGGTGTGTTTTCCTTCCTTAGGAATTATCCAGCTGTACTCTTTCCATGTCTCAGAATCCCAGACACATGCTTGCAGGTATGCCAGGTGAGCTCATTCGTACTCGAGGTGCATGAGTTCATTTATCTGGTTTGCCATGTCTGCTGGAGCTTTTCCAGTGCACCTCAGCTCATCCATAACAGACTTGCAGATGGATGTAAGGTAGAAAGGCAGGGAGAAGGTTGGTAAACCCTTTGGGCAGTTTCTCCAGCCAGCGATCATCAGCAAACAAGCCCTGCAGCAGAGTCATGAGGACAGGATGTAGTACTGACCACTGGTGCCAACAATCACTCCAGGCCTGCCCACACCAGCAGACACCACTTGTGGATGAGCACAACCGTGAAGACCTGGCAGCATGTAATTGTTCCTCAACCTGGCCGTAATGCCACGCCCAGGTTTCCATATGAAGAAGGGGTGATGCTTGAAGAAATGTGGTGATGGGATCTCAGCCCATGAGCTCAGGTTGTGGAGGGAGACTCGGTGAACTCTCGTACCCTGGATTACGAACTGGACCGGACCCAGACCACAGCCCACGATCCTGAAGCTCAGCCTTCTGGTGTTGAGAGCAGTTCCAGTTGCTCGGCTCATGCTCATAACCAACCACTGGAGCAGGAATGGCTGCCTGAACTGAAGGAGCCGGGACTTTAAAAAACAAAGATGGAGTTACTTCCCTGATCAGTATTGTAGATTCCATTGTTACTGTTGGAATACATTTTTAGTGTCAATAGTTCTTAAAATCTGGGGTTTTCCAAATGCTGTAATCTCACCATCATCACTGCTGTCCTCAAATGTGCAGCAGTTCTTGTACCGGGTCCTGGAAAGTCTGAAGCAGTCTCTAATGCTCAGGTTCTGAGCAAGATAACATGATGCTAAAATGTAACATTGCTCTGTATTATTATTATTATTATTATACTGACATTGATGATCTTTGCTTGAAGCAGATGTTTACTTGAACATTAACCTGACATTAAAACTGAGATGTACTTGGATTTGACCAGGAAGCTTCTGTTTGTGTGTCTGATCTGTGGTCTCCTTCAGTAGAAATGGTAGCTGCGGGAGCACAGGTGCCTTCCTCTTCACACCTGTTGAAGTTGCAGGTACAGAGAAACCAAAAGGAGCAGTTTTTATTTAGACAAAGAACTTTTAGTTAAATGAAAAACTGTTTTTACCATCAGCTGATGATGTCTGAAGTTCAACAGCACAAGGGGGCCTGGACAGTGCTGCAGATGGAACTACGACAGTCACTCATAATTTGTGGTTGGTATCCGTTCATGATGGTAGTTATAAGTTCAGTTGTATTATGCCAGCAGACAGCCATATACAGAGGAACATCACCAAGAACACAAAAGTTCAGGTTCAGTTTGGAGGGCAGTTCATCCTGTATAAGACTTGAACTCCGGTTCCAAAACCTTCCATTAAAAACCTCTTTGCTGCTGACGGCACTGCAGGTGTGGACGCTGCTGCTGGCAGAGTAACCTGTGCAGAGACAGGAGATAGCAGACAGATAACAGCCATGATCAGTTATATTTAGTCATTGTGGTAACAGTTAGTGACGGGAACTTCAGCTCTTTACTTGTTATTGTTTGTAGCCTCATATTTTAGCCTAAATCAAGGGTGGGCAACTCCAGGCCTCGAGAGCCGGTGTCCTGCAGGTTTTAGATGTGTTCCTGATCCAACACACCTGAATCAAATACAGGAGTCATTAGCAGGACTCTGGAGAACTTGACTGCATACTGAGGGGGTAATTCAGCCATTTGATTCAGGTGTGTTGGATCAGGGACACATCTAAAGCCTGCAGGCCCCCCTGGCCTAAATAAACAAAAATGGTTTGTGTGCTGAGAAGTCCTTTTGCCTTCAGTCTTTTTATGATAAACTTTATAATTGCTTTGTTTTGTGCATTTGTCCTGTTAAAAAAAACATAACATTTTAAATAAACTCTTAGTGGAACACAGGACAAACAAACACACTGAATGATGTTGCTTTGTGTTGCAGTAGGATGGGTTATAGTTGCAGTTTTGGGGAGGGCGATGGATGCCACAACAGTTTAATTGGGACCAGGGTCAGTAGGCGGAGACCTAGCTTGCCCTCTCTCCTCCAACTGCACTAAAGGATGGACAGTTCTTATGTCGGTGCAGGTTTGTGGTGGAACCTGCTCTCACTGTAATTTACAATGATGGCACTCTGCTCTGCTATTTCCAATTCCCTTAAATTGTAGCCAAATGCTGCTTCATTTACGGGTATCACTCACATTTGTGTGTTTCTGCACCGCTGTCTCCCACCGTCTTGCTGTTCGTACCTTGACTGTGCCCACGCCCGGTGGACCACTCTCTCTGCTTTAACATGATATAATCCCACATCCCACTGTGTGATTGGCTGCATGGTGTGCCCATCAGTTCTGCCCCTGACCTCGGGTTTATGAGTAGAGCTAATGAGAAATTATCCAGCTCTCATTTAATGGGAGTCAGCTTTTCTGATTCACTACCGAGCATCGGCTCTTAGAGTATGTGGTGTACCAGGCATCACTCTGCAGAAGCCACCAAACCACAGGACGTACTCTCCCAGCACCTCCTTCATATCTGAGGCCTCCTCTCCTCTCTGACGGACCACAGACGTCCTCCCTCGTAGGTGCAGACTTGTCCTGAAGCGTCTTTGATCCATCTAGCTTCATCAGACGGCTGCTGGAGCAGGGATCCCTGGGTAGAACACAACGTTCTTCTGTTTCTTGACATACATCATCATTTTATTTTTAAAAGATAATTCTGACACAGAAAATGCATTCTGGGTAATGATCACATCAACTTTGTTAACCTGACTCAAAAAGAACTGACCTATTAAATCTGAGAGCTCTTGCTCACAGTGAGGTTGGGGTTAGAGCGCAAGAAGCAGGAGACAGAAAAGGTGTTTTAAACATCAGTGACAGGAGAAAAACTTAATTTACCTGTGCCCAGGGTTCACCTGAATCACTGAAGGTTTATCATAGCTGTGATAAAACCTTATTTTCTTCCGGCATTAGAAACTATTCTGTGAATAAAAACCCTTCATGGTCGATTCTGTACTTGTATCAGTGCTGAACATGAAACCAGCAGCTCCGGCTGTCAGATTATCATGTTCATTCATATTTTAGCCACTTGATCATATTTGCAGCTTTTTTGCTCGTCAGTGAGATATCAGGACAGCCAGATTACTCACCTTTACAGCATGAAAGTTCAGCAGCTCTGAGCGTCACTAAGACACACGGTTACCTTTAAAACGCATCTGCATATTTATTCTGCAGTTTTGCTTTTCAAAACATTTCAAGCATCCTTTCTTAGATACATGAACAGTAACAGCTGTAGTAATCGATCGGTTTCTTCTGTATCTCAAAGTTTGGAAGTGCAGCAACTCGCAACAGCGCCACAAGGGGTGTAGTGGCCACAAATATATTACATCGGTAGAATGAGTGGGAAACGGTTTAGGGCCGTTTTGCTACACAGGTGCTGTAATTCATACCTGTGCCACAGGAATCAAACCCCCAGTCTCCCGCTGACAGGCCGGGACGCTAGTCACTGTACAGACAAAGTCCGCTGTTTAAAAAGGCTGCAGTACATATTTAATCACTACACTGGGCACTGTTGCTGTATCACCGTTTGGATCCTTCTAAATTTACATCCGTGGTTACCCATGACGGCTCGCTCGAAACACTCGTCATTATAAATCTGCAGGGTTGCCATCATTGTTCAACAGTATGGACTTGATTAAAGCATAATTAATCATTAGCATAATTAAAATTGAAATATAAGCTTCTATTTTGAGTTGATATATATGAACATCTGCCTCCAGACGAGTCAGTGCCTCACCCATCACAAACCTCACTGTTCAGTACAGTTTGGAAGGATGAGCCATTTTAATAAAAAAAATGCAGATCGCATGAGGAAAATGAATCCACTATAAACAGATCCGGACTGGATGAGCTGGGAAATGACTGGAGCCTGAACTGGATCTAGACCTTATCCAGTCTGAACCCCTGATCCTGATCCATTTGGCTCCTCCTGCTGTGCAGGTGGACTCGGACACGGTTTGCTGATTCGTTAAAGAGCCTGTGATTTTCAGTGGAACTGACTTGGGACTAAAACTGTGACTTATGTGTTGATGATTTTGGTATTAAAGCTGTTAAAATCTTTAATTTTTGTTGAGATATTTTTTATTTGGAAATGGTAATTTGTTCTGATTTGTTAATGTGAAACTGTTAATGAGATAATCGACCTCTGTGGGAGTCGAGTTTAGGTCCTTACTCAAGAGAATCCAGATATTACTCAGGAATCTGATCCGGCCATCATCAAAAAATGAGTCTGTTAAAATATTTTGTCCCAACTAAACGGTCCCACATGAGCTTTGACAGTTTGCTGCTGAAACTGTGATATATCCCATCATATTGTCGGCAACAGAAGAACAAACATACAGATAAAATTATTCTGAAAAAAAAGGAGATTTTGGCTTCATGACACTTGGACTGAGAATAAAATTGTGCTGGTGTTTGTAACAGAGCTTAAATGTTTTCAGCTTCTGTACTTAAGCAGTTATGAGGGATCAAAAATCCTGGAGAACAATCAGGTGACTTCCTGGGAATCTGTCATGGTCCTGGGTCTGAAAACTAGTGTTTTTGGGTTTAGTGGATCATTTGTGATCTCTGTTTTGGTGATTTCTGTTTCTTTTCCTGTGTTTCTATTTAAGTCTGTTTAATCATTTTCTCAGGTTTGATGCTTAGTTTGTTCGTCCTCCGTGTGTCTGCGTTTCTGTCTGTGTTCAGTAGTTTCCTGTTTGACTTTGTCGGTCTTTGTCTTTAATTTCTTTGTCTTGTTTTGTGATTGCATTCAGCTGTGCTCCCCACCTGTTCCTTCATCATCCCTCTGAGTATTTATTGTCTCAGTCTTCCTCTTGTCTCTTTTCAGAGTCTCATCAAATGTATTTGTTCTTGTGTCTCCGGTGCTCCCTAGTTATTATTTCCCAGTTTAAGTTTTTCTTAGTTTCTGTTCTCGCCCTGGTTTGTTCACAACTGCCTTTGAGTCCCACATTTGGGTCTTCTCTCACCTCCACACACACCACACGGTCTGCTTCCACACACCGTGACATATGTACGAAACACATACAAATATTCTGTTAGTTCAGTGATGCTTTTATTTTGAAACAACAGGCAAAAATGTAAATTTAAAGAAATGCACCCGAGTAAGTTTACAGTCAGTTTTCTGTGTGTGGATTTGGATTCAGGAAAGATTTCAGCCTCCACAGCTGTTTACTGTTTACAGTTTATCCTGATAGATTAAGTTTAACATCTGTTAAGTGTTTAAGAAAAAAATACCTGCATGATTATCGAATAACTGTGTGTGTGTGTGTGTGTGTGTGTGTGTGTGTGTGTGTGTGTGTGTATTTATACCTACAATGAAATCCCTCTACAATAATACCCTTTTAAGCAATGCTGAGCACTGAACTGGATTTATGTGAATCACAGATAACAAGAAGAAGTCGATTATCTGAGTCAGTAGAATCAGAGAAGTAGAAACAAATAAACACAAAACAAAAACCCAACCAGAAAGAGAGAGCAAGAAACTGATTCCAGCAGGTCATTTACTTCCTGTTTTACATCTAAAAAATGGCTAAGCTCCACCCACAGGAAGCTTTGGAGCTGTCACACCTCTCACATGGTGAAAATCAGATGACCGCTGAAGGTGTTATGATGGTTCTGATTATCACTTATCCTTGAATTAGCCTGGAGTCGCACAGACACCTGATCTCCAGCCTCCAGAAGCAGTGAGGCTCCATTAGAGGGATTCACAGAACCAGATGTTGGCACTTCATGTGCAATAAAAATGTGCTCTTTATTCCTGAACAACACACCAGTTGCAGCAATGTTTCCATGTCCATACAGGTGCCACTCAAAGTGGTAGACTCCTCTCAGTGGGGCAGTGAAGATACCTGTGGGACATTTGTTTTTGTCATGTTAAATCAGCTGTTGGAACATCTGGAACATCAGCCTGAGCTTCAGTGTTGTTACCTGTTTGTGGGTTGTAGGCATTTCCAATGTTTGTGAGAACACGTCTGAAGACCAGAGTAGTCTCTGTGTTAGAGGGTCCAGTTTCTCCATGGCCCTGATCAAACTGGGAGGCTGAGAAAGCCACCTGTTTGACTGAGACACAGAAATGTCATGACAAAAACATGAATCTCCAGTGACAGAAATGATTGACAGCTGAAATCATTTCATTGTGACAGATAGAAGAGATCAAACTCTGTGATCGGAAACTAAAATTTGATTGAATCTGTTTTTGAGGATCCAAACTCGTCTCAGTTGCATGTTGGTTTGTGCTTCAGCCAAACATGAAATCAGTTTAATGTGAGTGTAATTCAGTAAATTAGATCCAGTCATGGACTTAATGTGTGTTTGAAGCTCAAAGAGTGCTTTCACTTTAATGACCTGCACAGAGTGGGGATACACCTGTAAACAACACCTGTGTGGTAGGCAATGTTGGACCCCAGAATGCAGGACTGAACTTATAAAAGTGGTTTATTAGAAGAAATGATGAGAAACACTGAATATAAATAACCTGGCCTGGACAGGTACCAGAGCCAAACATAAGCTGTGGAGCAGGGTGACACACAGGCAGGGTAACACTGACAACAACACGATGAGGGACCAGGTTCAGCCTCAAATCCCTAAAGATCTGCATCTCACAGCACCTCACCTGGACAACAACTGCTCCAGGCTCAGCAGCACCTGTTCTCCCTGAGGACTCTGAGGAAAAACCAGCTCTCTTCAGACATCCTGGTGAACTTCCATCGAGAGCACCCAAACCAACTGTGTTACAGTCTCTAAGATCAGAAAGCGTTGCAGAAGGTGGTGAAAACTGCTGAGGGCATCACCGGAGCCTCGCTTCCCACCATCAGTGACATCCACAGAAGTGTTGCTTCAGTAAAGCAGCTAACATCACAAAAGATTCCTCCCATCCACCAAATGGGCTGTTCTCTTTTTTAATCACCGCTCAAGCTCTTCTGGTTAATCTGCATTTTGTTGCACTGTACTTGTGACATATGCAATGACAATAAATTATATCTGATTTAATATTTTATGACTAAGTTTGGACTGACTGTAGTTTCAATCACATTTGGGAAATAAATGATTTTTTGGGTATTTTCATGATTTTAGTTGATGGTGACAGAAACACCACATGCTGCACTATAAAGATCCTGTTCTGGAAACATTATTGACACTGAGCCAATTCAAACATATCTGAGATATTACTGTTTCTATTAATATTCAAATATCCCCCATCATGTATCATGTATCATCATGTAATCCACATACTGTGGCACCAGGAGGTCAGTTAGTTTGAACCTTTGCCCTCAGAGATCATGTGAAAGAAATAAAAACATTGTTGGTACTAAAGTTGCTCCTGTGACTGAACTTAAGGGATTCAAACACAGTAGCGCCACCTTGTGGACAGATTTGTCTGCAGCACAAAAACAGCTTCAGATGTTGACAGAAACGAGTGTTTGAGCAGCGTTGGATCTGCAAAAACCTCCCTTGGTTGAGCAGGTGACCCATATAGTTGGACACTTACACTATAATCATTGAATTCAGGTGTTTCAATCACTCCCATGGCCACAGGTGTATAACACCAAGCACCTCTGCATGCAGATGCAGTCATTCCTCACTACTGAATATTCCACAGTCAGCTGTTAGTGGGATTATAACAAAATGGAAGTGACTGGGAATGACAGCAAGTCAGCCATGAAGTGGTAGGCCACATAAAATCACAGAGTGGGGTCGGGGATACTGAGGTGCACAGTAAACACCAACTTTCTGCAGAGTCAGTCACTGCAGACCTAAAACCTTCATGTGGCCTTCAGATCAGCTCAAGAACAGTGTGTAGAGCAGCTGCTCCTTATTTCCAGTGAAAGGAACTCTTAATGCTTCAGCATACCAAGACAATTGGGACAATTTGATGCTCCCAACTTTGTGGGAACAGTTTGGGGATGGCCCCTTCCTGTTCCAACATGACTGCACACCAGTGCACAAAGCAGCTCCATAAAGACATGGATGAGTGAGTTTGATGTGGAAGAACTTGACTGCAGACTGTGAGCCAGGCCTTCTCTCCAACATCAGTGTCTGACTTCATAAATGCACCTCTGGAAGAATGGTCAGAAATTCCCATAAACACTCCTAAACCCATGGAAAACCATCCCAGAAGAGTTGAAGCTGTTATAGCTGTAAAGGGTGGGCCCACATCATATTAGACCCTCTGGATTAAGGATGGATGTTACTCAGGTTCATGTGTGTGTGACGGCAGAGGAGTGAATACTTTTGGCAGTGTTGTGCATGCAACAACTTTGTACTCAGTTGAGCACCCAAAGCACTTTCTACTACAAGGCTTATTCACCCAATCACACACATTCATAAACACTGTTTTTTATCTGAGTGCTTTGTCTGACACTCTCTGATGGAGGCGTCTTGTCCAAGGATGCTTCAGGATGTGGAGAGCACTCCACCTGAGCTCCAGCCGCCCCACATGCTGACAGTTCAGGTCATTTCCTCTTACTCTCTCTCTGCTTTCCAACAAATTTAAACATTGTTGGTGGTCAAGTTTCCTCTTTGAATGAACTAAAGATGTTCTAACACAGTAGCGCCACCTTGTGGACAGATTTCCATCACTGCCCACCAAAGTTTGAGTAAAATATTTACAGCTGTCCAGTGAGTAAGCAGAGTTTGTGAGCTTATAGCTCCGGGTAGAGAGATACTACAAACACAAATACAGACTCTGAATGATGGTCAGAACTGTTGGATCAGCACAGAAATTAGTGTTTAAATAAATGCTGAAATCTTTTGATTGGACGCGTTTGCCATGAAGAGGAGCTGTGAGCTGTTTCACTATAAAAACACACTCCAGTCGCTTCCTGATGCTGAGATGAAAAGAGCTGTTTTTGGCTCCAGTATCTGATATTAGGATTTTTTTAAAATCAAGATTACAGATTTCAACATTTCTACAGCAATGATCAGAGCCATGATGATTTCCACACAGTACCTTTGGACTGCAGCTTCAGCTGGTCGATCTCAGCCTTCTGTCTCTCCACTTCTTTCAGCTTTGCTGCCTGCTCTGAAATAAATGAAATATAAACCTTTTATTTCCCTGCATCATCAATTTCTCTGAAGACCAATATTTCTGCCAAAAAAAAAATTCAATTTGACAAGAAAACACATGGGGCAGCACGGTGTTAGCACTGTTGCCTCACAGCTAGAAGGTCTGGATTTGAATCCACCTCAGCCTTTCTGTGTGGAGTCTGCATGTTCTCCCTGTGTCTGTGTGGGTTTTCTCCGGATACTCTGGTTTCCTCCCACAGTCCAGAGATGTGGGGTTAGCTTAATTGGTGATTCTAAATTGGCCATAGGTGTGAATGTGCATGTGAGTGGTTGTCTGTCTCTGTGTTAGCACTGTGACAGCCCCCTGTGACCCTGAACAGGATAAGTGGAAGCAAATGGATGGATGGAAGAAAACACATAACCATGAAGTGACATTGATACCTCTGTAACACAACAGTGAGTCATATAAAGATGTCCTGTTTCTTCTCTCACTACCTGACATAATACTGTACCTTGATTCTCTTTTTCCAGGTATGCCATCTTCACTTTCTGTTCAGCCAATGAGGCGGTGAGCTTCTTCAGCACAGCATGGATGTCCTGTAAACAGGGTTGTTGGTTTAAAATCTGCTGCTCAGGAAGTTTATAATCTGCCTCTGATTTGTGGGAACAGAGCAGACCAGGAGCAACAGCGAGAAAAACACGATGATCTCCATCCTGTCAGTGAAAACTCAACAGTATCTGCGTCCTCTGCAAACCTGAGTGAGTTTTATATGCACAGTGAAAGGGGAGGTAACTGTATCATTGGTCTCAGTAACACTATGACTATAACTGAGAGCAAAAGTAATTCTAGTAAATTAATGACCAATATAATCTTTATGACTTCAAAATAGGCTACAAGGAGAACAAGTAACTATCAATGACAGTAAAACAGGTCAACACATGAGGGAATCCCATTGTAGAAGAAACGTTGTTAATTTGGAAAGAAGTTGTTAACAAATACAAACTGGCAAAATATAAATGCAAGTGGCGATAACAGCCCCACCAACTCAGTGCTGGTGCCAAATTTAACTGATCTTTGCCAAAGGTTCCAATTTTAACCCTTTAAATAGCTGCAATATGTGAAATACTGCAATTTCTGTATTGGCTACCCATAAGAATAAAATAGGAAATTTTTGTCATCACTATCACAACAGCGTGAAAAATATGACAAGGGTGTAACTTTTTTTTGGGACATTGCCATGGCAACATCTTAAAAAATATGATAGGGTTGTCAATGACTTTTTCAATCAGGATGACAAACACAATGTTGCTACCAAATTTCATACAATTCTGAGAAACAAAATTTTTTGACCTCCATACAAATTTTTATTTGCTTCTCTAAAAGCAAATGTGCCAAAAGCCACAATTCACCAGTTCTGGAGTCAGGATTGGTGAGTACAAAAGTTATTAAAATTTTAGGCAAATAGGACAAAGCATGAGCAAACAACTGCAGAAAACACTTTGCTTTGAGACACAAAAATTAAGATTAGATTAGATTAGATTAGATTAGATTAGATTAGATTAGATTAGATTAGATTAGATTAGATTAGATTAGATTAGATTAAACTTTATTAATCCCTTTG
>JASGAU010405864.1:7288-17417 GCA_030220045.1 Australoheros facetus
AAAAAAAAAAAAAAACAGAAAAAACTATTGTTTGAAATGCAGCTGAAAGAAGCAAAGAATGACTCAAACTGCAAGGTTGCCATGTGTCTTGAAAACTGACACATGGCCACTGATCTACTTCAGCTCACACCTCGAGCATTCAAAGAATATTTTTCTGCGGTATGCAGGGCAGTATGGACTTATTAACAGCTCTCAGCATAGTTTCGCTTGCTGGCTTTAGAAAACCGGTGGGTTTCTGCTGGCGAAAAGAAAAGAAAAGAAAAGAAAACAAAAGAAAACTAACTATTGTTTGAAATGCAGCTAAAAGAAGCAGCAAACCTGCTAATCACAGGTTGCTGTATATTCTTGTGAGCCTGGTTCATAGACTGACCTTTTCAACCCTCTTTACAAAGCTTGCTGAGATCTGTTGATTGCCCTCAACCAGCATATAACAGTACCCAAGTAGACCAGAAACTAATGTAAAACTTCTACAAAAAAGACTGCTCCAAATATCTGGAATTTCTTTCCAGAATCCACATTTCCTCTCCTGATAATGTGTGTTCAATTTAAGTTTATTTGCCCTGTCCAATGGAAGTAGCTCCATGTCAGTTTCAAGTGCATCATTTTAGTAAAGCAATCTCTGCAGAAATGATTTATTTTAACAGATATTTTCTCAGTACTGAAAGCAACCTGTATGAGTCCAATTACCTCTAAAGAACTAATAATGCAAACTGGTGTTAATCTAATCACCTAATGGCAGCAGTGTGAGTGTGAAGGTGCTTTTTTTCTTTACCCTATTACGATATGTTCATAGTGAGCAACCCAACCACTCAATTTCACCTGACCATAAACGCGTGTGCGCCCGCGCACACACACACACACACACACACACACACACACACACACACACACACACACACACACCAAATGTCAGCTTCTGATGTGGTTGCCTCTGTTTGTTATGATTTTGTGAAGACGTTTTCTGATGAAATGCCTTGTAGGTAGTGTGTTGCCATGGTGATGTGCTCATTAACAGCTTCATTACTTCCTGGTCACCAGCCCAGTGACAGTGATCCCACACAGTACATACTGTGGTCACATGCTCATAATCTCTCTCTCTCTCTCTCTCTCTCTCACACACACACACACACACACACACACACACACACACACACACACACACACACAGATCTGTCATCTTGAAAACTGACACATGGCAACTGATCTACTTTAGTTCACACCACGAGCAGTCATTTTTTTCATATTTTTTCTGTGGTATGCAGGCCTGTATGGACTTATTAACAACTCTCAGCATAGTTTCACATTCCATTAATAAGACACACAGCCCTCTCTGTTGCCTCACACAAGCACAACACACGTGCAGTACACATACTCAACAAAGCCAGGCTGAGGCTGCTAGGAGAAACCAACCTAAGGCAGGAAATCACTGAAGACATTTACTGTACGTATGTGCAGAGCAGTAACCATATTATCATAAAACCCATGAGTACCTGCGGCTGGACAGTAATCAAATTTCCCCTCTACCTGCTGACAGATTTAACAGTCAAAGCCTGATGTAAATTATATTTATTCCAATTAGATTTTTGACTTATTTTGATAGTAATTAATTTGAGGTTTATGTCAAACACATGGAATCCAGATAGATTACATGCATTTACGGTATCATTTTTAAAACAACTCAAATACAATTTCACTGTGTTTAAGAAGTCAGGTTAAGGCAATAACTAAGGTGCGATTACGCTACACCGATGCTGATAGCAAAAGAAAAGAAAAGAATGTTGTGTATTTGTGACAATGGGGCGATCTATGTGGCAGATCTAATCTATTCAACTCACTTGTGCTAGTTTGTAAATGAATTGATTGTACAGAAAGCACACCGTGGACGATGGGTCTCTGAAGATGCTTCTCTGTCTCTCATTTTTCATTTTGTTTTGTCGGGGTTGACGATGGCTGCAAAAGCTTTTCCCGCACTCACATAAGTGTCAGGAGTTGTTTTCAAATCAAATAACATTAGTCACCTGTCTACCTGTCTCCCGCCACTCTGTGTGTGGGGAAAGGCAGGGAGAGACACCCACACACAACTGATCCACCCACGCACACACTCAGTGAAACAGAGCGTACTGTAGAGGAGAGGAGGTAAAAAAGCTCAAATGTAAATGACAGTAAAAACGCTGGCATGCTTTTTTTCAGAAGGCAAGGAGGCCACATTGATATGTACTACTTTAATAATAAATAAAAATTCTGTTTATTATTAAAATAGTACATATTACTTTACTAAGTTACATTGGAAGCATTGTTAAGAGAAGCCTGATGTTGCCTTATTAACCTGTATTCACTCCTGGGGCTTAAAATACTGCAGTTTTGTGAAAGCTGCAGCCGTCTCAGAGATATGCACAAAGTGTTCATTTTCAGACTCATAGTCATGTGGGGATGTCTGTTCAGCACCCCTCGGCATCAAATTAAAACACAAATTAGCAACACTGCTTGAAGAATTAGCAACATTTTTCAGCATATGGGGTAAATGTTGTGAAGCAGAGTACTTTAATGCAAGCCATTATCTTCCAAAACCTAACCAACTAATTCTAACTTTTTCTGGAATCCCCCACTTCTGAAGCAGAAAAAAAAAAGTTAATGCTTTATAACTCATTTACAGCCATTTTTTTAAATCAAACGTTTCAATAAACTTCTACTGTGCACTCTGGTCTCAAAGCAAGAAGGATCTGGCCTCAAACCACCTCCTGTGTGGGTCCTCACAGGCTTCCAAAAGACAGCCAAAAGACATGCATGTTATTGGTGATTTGCGTGAGAAAAATTCTCTCTCTCTTTATGTTAGTCCTTCTGGTGCTCCTCTCATTTTCAGGTTGTAGCTACAGTTTACAATAATAATTAGGCTGGCATAATTTATGTTATTGTTGGAGAACAATGTAAACTGTTATTTTAAACTGGCCCCAGGTGTAAATGTGTGTGAATAACTGTCTCTTTCTGTTAGTCCTAAGCTAGACTGGCAACCTGTTGAGGGTGAATCCCACCTCTTACCCAATGACTCTGCTAAAATAGGCTCCAGCTGCCTTTGAGCCCAATACATGGACCACAATTCACCTGGCATCAGAAACTTGAATTGAGTATCTTCTCGTTTTTGTCACTTTAAAAAAATAAATAATAAAATAAATAAAAAAGACAGACGCTGAAAACTCATAGTGACTGTTAACAGCTTCTCATTTATATTTATTTCCATCATCTCTAGCCAATCAAGTTTTAATCTGTTTAGCTCCATCAGCTGAATCTCTTCTGTCTACGGCATCTCTGTGTAACATCACCATAGAACATCACTTAAGTGGCTGAATCATATTTATTTATTTTTTCTAATCTTCTGGTGCTGATCCCATTTTCAGGCTATGGTTTATTCTAATTAATTAGGCTGACATAAGTGATGTTAATGTTGATAACCGATATAAATTCAACAATCACACCACTTACTCAGTTAGGTTTTACCTTACCTGTCATTTTCCATTTTTATATGGTTACAAATTAAAGATAAAGGCAAACTAAAGAAAATGTAATTCTCATTTTTTTTAATAAAAAAGACAAAAAAAAATAACTTATGCAGCCAACGACAGCAAAAAGTTTGACTAAGAAAAATACAAAATATGATTTCAACGCATTGTTCTGCACTAAAATCACGACTCATTTTTCGTCCTTGAGTTTGATGATATCTCTCTGGATGTGTCCTATTATATCTGCTGACCATATGTCCTCAGGCTCCGAGTCTGGCAAAGATTATGTCATGTGGGAAAATGCTTGCAAGGAAGAAGGGCAGCAAGGTCGCCTTCAGCCTGACCTGGTCTACCAGTGAGGAAAGTGCTGCAGCATCTCTGCAGGACAACAGGAAACAAGAGGAAGGGACAGATCAGCTGTGCTGTCAGACAGCTGGGTAGGGCATCAATTTGCACTAGGACGCACTGAGCCCACAATTGTTCTGGCGAAGCGGATCAGAGAACAGGCCGTGCACTTTGTCACAGCCACTGACCTGCTATTGACTATGAAACTCACAACTAGTAGGTCAAACAATCAAGCTGGAAGGCACATTCCCATTCATTCCTAAGGGACCAATTAGAGGAGCAACACCCTCTCACTAAGCAGCCTTAATACAGTCTGTCAGGGCCACTCTAGCATAAAGCACAACTTCCAGTAATAGAATATAATTGTTGCTCATCATTCTGGGACAAGTTAGGCTTGGAGAACTTTTGCTCCTAGTGTTTCAGATCATTTATTTTGTAAAGTAACAATAAATTGATTAGTTTTTTTCTGTAAAAAAATAATATAAGATTAACTGTATCAAATAATTTAATTCCAGCCAACAATATTACCAAAATAAAAATAAATCATTCGAACACCATTACCCTGTCAATCTGTGTTGCTACTGGCTGTGAAAAAGTGTGCTTAAGGATGCAGGAACAGTGAAAGGATGTGAGAGTCAGAGGTTATGGTGGAAGTGCTCTGGTCAGTGTATGTTTCAAGACTGCCCTGCGCTCTTTCCCTCCATGCAGGAATGAGAAACAAAGTTTGACAGGGGATAGATGGATAGTGTAGCTAGATGGATGGAGGACAGAGTGAGCGGACAGAAGGACAGGCAGAGGGCTGGCCACTTATTCCCAGTGCTGTGTCAGCTCTGCCATCAACTCATCAAAACTGCTGACACACTGCTGACATCTTTCTGTCTATACATTCCCATCCATCCATCCATCCATCCATCCATCCATCCATCCATCCATCCATCCATCCATCCATCCAGTCGCCCTTTTTTTGTTATACTGTTTACTTTTTCATTGGAAAGTGCTTTGACAAGAACTGTGTTTTAACTGGCACTATGGAAAAGAAATTTTGTTATTGAACATAAGACAGATTTAGGTTAAAAAAATCATGGATGAGGAAAGAGAGGGTGAGAAAAGGCTAAAGTGCATAGAGTTGCTTTTGGGTATTCAAAGGTAAAATAACAGAAAAACAAAAAGAAATAAACAAGCAAAACAAAAACAAAATAAAAAGAGTGTTTAAATTGTCAACTTCCGGTTTGCAATCCAAGAGCACAGATTTTTACAATCTTAGCCCACGAATGCAAACTTTTCCAATCCCACAGATGCAAAAACGTTGATTTGCAAACTGTGCTCATGATTTTGGAAGTGGAGTCTTTCTTTAGATAATCAGAACACAAAGCATAATATAAACGTTACACAAGCTGTGAAGTATGCAATGCAAAACAGAAAATAACAACAGTCTACCCTTAAATCTAGATCAATTATATTTACTTGCTCCATTCATTTATAAACACAGAATATGGATTCCAAGCCATAACCATGGCTCTTTTTTCTTTACTTTTATTTTTGTTTGTTTTTTACACAGACCCTTTGGAGGTTCCATACGAGTCAATGTAAAAGACTCATAATTTCAGGCCCTGCACACACTGCACACAAATGCATCATGGAGCTACCCTTTCCCCCAGAGATGGATTATGCAACCACTTTATTGTGAGACAAAGGGAAGGAGAGACCTGGAGGTACAGACAGGAAGGCAGATGTCTATATATACAGTATATGTACCAGGAGAATGAGGAAAATCTAAGCCTCAAACTGCAAATGAGACATGTACAGAACATCAAGTGCTAGCAGGAAAAAAACAACTCCAAATGACAACTTTAAGTGCTATCTAACACACTTGAAAAAAACAAGAGCATTGTGAAATGAGTCACTCCAGACAGCAGCTCTCAGCTTGCCCGCATTAAAGGTGCTTTCAAGGTAAAAACAAGCAGGGTAATAAATATGGAAAAAGAGAAACATGGAAACACTCTGGTTTAAGAGGAATCTATATAATGTGGCTAAAGAAAAAATTCTCACCTTTCTTTGTTATCTTTGCCTGCCTGCTGAACTTTACTGTGTAAATCCCCCTTTTTTAAAAAAAAAAAGGAAAAGATCTTTAGATTTTTTTGTTTGTGTGTGTTTTTTTTTTATTTCTCAGTGAACCGTGACTTTACCCTTTAATCCTTTATGAATGCACCATCCCCTTATGCAAAAACAGATTTCAAGTTTAATTATCTTTCACACGCAAAACTATAATTTCCTTCTTTGTTTCTTTTAATTAGCTCTAAGATTGCAATAAGACAGACTGTTCTGTAAGATCACTAATTATACAGTTCATTAGAAAATAGCGATGGGGATTGAAAAAATATGAGGCGGGGAATTGCGTACAGGAAGGTTGCACTGTCAACAGATGCACACTGTCAAAAACACAGTTTTGTTTCCTTTTGCTGTTTTAAGTCTGTTTCTTTTGAATATCTCATGTCAGAATATGTCATGCTCTGCAGATTTTGATGTTTGAGGTTTCAGGTGATCTTCAAAAACCAAACATCTGCAGCCCTTGATTACCAGGAATTAAATACTGACAGCAGCTTCCTAACATCAAACTAAGTAGCAAAAGAATAGTTGTTACGGTGATAAGTGAAAATGAAATAACTACAATGACTCTTGAGCTGGGCAGCATGGTGGTAAGCACTGTTGTCCCCCCGCGACCCCGAAAAGAATAAGCGGAAGAAAATGGATGGATGGACTCTTGAGCTTTTTTTTCCCCCCATTTATAGTGCTAAAGCTTCCATGACTGTTTCAAGATGCAGACGTGTGCTGGGAGCTTATGTCTACAAAGAGACAACAAAATATCATATCATGCCATTAATCAGATAGGTAACACATACAAAAACAAACCCATATTGAAGACAATTGACTTTGAAATTAAAGGACAATTAAAGAGTTTTGCAATAATGCAGATGCAATTCATCAATTACTTTATTTCATTTTATTTTATCCAGGGTCACTGCACTGCAGTCAACATTACTGTTAGGCCTTGTTTACATGGGCCAGCTGTTAAATTAGAAGAACAACAACAACAAATAGTCACATTTCTACCTGACACCTGAAAAGTTTTCTAAACCCCACAAATATAACAGCTATCTGACTGACTTCCTCTGCTACAGCCCTTGGGATTTAAACTAGCAACCATTAGGTCAATGCTCAATCTTATACTCTTTGTGTGGCAGTGTGTCTTGCCAGCACCAGTTTCTTTTCTTTTCTTTTTTTTTTTTTTTACTTGTTTTAGAATCACACTCATCAAACTGGAATGTGCTCAAGGCCTCACCTCAGGCAGAGAAAAGCATTCAGGTATAAGGATGCCAGTGGCATAAACAAGCAACACAGACACATACTGTATGCCCAACATATAACCACAGACACCCACACACTTGTATGTGGACTTCAACACAGACAGCAATGAAAATATCCGTGCATTACTATGCAGAGGCATACTAATCCACAGACATTTTCATTTTTTTATTTTATTTTTTCTGTCCAATAGGAAAAGGGGGAAAAAAAAGACACATACACAAAAACACACTCGCTAACAAACAATGTGCTGGCATACCTCCCCCCCAACACACACATAAGAGGCACAAATGCCTGTTTAGCAGTCAGTCCAAACTGTGCCGGGAGTCTCTTACTTTCCATATGACCTTTTGTCACTTTGCCAGTGACATTTTAAATATGCTCTTGCGCACCTTTGTCAGCAGTCTTGTCTGCTGGGTGCTAAACAAAGCAAAGCTGCTGAGGGAAACACAAAGAAAGAGAGCATGAGAAAGACAGAAAATGGAGAAAGTGAAAGAGATAAATAAAAAAGACCCCAATGAGAGGCTGGGGTCATGGCTGAGAGCGAGCATTGACAAGGACTGGTAAAGCACCAGATGAGAAAAAAAAGTGAGCTAAAACAGTGTATAAGGAGGACAAGACAAACAGAGAGACCATTTAGAATTAAGAAGACAGGGAAAGAGAAAGATAGCTATAAAGTGAGACATAAATGTAAGACAGACAGGCTGAAAAGAAGTGATGAAATGTAAGAAAAGAGCAAAATGTCAAAAGGTGCGAAAAAAAAGACAGATGGTAAGAGGCATGAAGGACTGATAACAGGAAGTAGCCAAGAGCAGAAACTCAGAAAAGGGCAATGTGGGAAGAGAAAAAGCGTAAAGAGTGAGTGCAGAGAGGAAAAAAAAGATAAGAGGGTGGAAATAAAAGCGCGAGGGATGGGTTGTATCGCTTTGGAAATTACAGCCCTCTATGGTGGAAATGTCACAGATATGTGAAGGCCCATTTCGGAGCTGTGATAATATGTGAGCGCCATTCATCTTCAGCCAGAGGGTCTAGTAGGATCAATAAAGTCTTAGTATTAATAGGGACCCCTCTGCTGCATTAATAAGACAAACTAGTGCCGGCAGCACTCACTGGCATAAAAGACATGTCCACCCTTCTCTGTTCGTGAATACCTGAAAGATGCCATGTTGAGAGTAGGAGAACACCGCCTTTTCACCTAAAGGCCTGAGCTTATCAGATTGCTGTTTTATAACGGATCCTCACCCAGTGTTCAGGTTCAATAACAAAAATGTAAGAATGTGTATCAGCTTACACTTTGAATTAGCCAACAGTGACTACTGGATCGAAGCTACAGTACTGTATGTATTGATGTAATCACCTCCTTTACCCTCTAGCTCATTGCATGCTGGTGGAAGCGGGGTTACGAGGAAGAATGAATTATAAAGGTCAGGAGGGAGTTCGCTCCTCTGTCAGCGCCTGTGTAGTCACTCTGCCACAGATCACAGGTCAGTGTGTAATTCTTTTCTTTTGAAAGAACTTCCTTTGCCCTTCCACAAAGTTAATCATGTAGGGTTCAAGAGATATACGCCCGCCAGAAACTTATAACACAAGGATCAAGCATCTGATCACTACATCAAAGGTGAGCTTCACAACTTCTATGGAATCTTTTTAACCTCTCTGGCTACTTGGTTGCTTCTGACTTGAACTTAACTCATAAAAGGCAAAGGTTCAAACTAAGCAGTTTGGAAGTTATATGATTTTTAAATCTTGTTAAAAATTCTGCATCATTCCAATTAACTACAGANNNATTTTTGACATCTCCCAGGAGTCTATTCCCCATATTGAGAAAATATATATCACTTTATCCCAGGAATACCCAGGCCAGCTTTTTTATTCCTCTGAGAGTCTGTCGAAGGTGCTGAGCAGGTGCTTTCAGGCATGCTGAGAGATGTAGTCCCTGCAGCATGCCCTTAGTCTGTCCTGGGGTCTGCTCCCACTTGGCACTGCCTGTTACACTCCCAGAGGAAGTGTCTGAAGAACAAGAATAATGACCTTTTATTGGCACACAATTTCACTTTACATGAATCTAGGTAATCCAATTATCCCCACTTTTTGGTTGTAAGCTTAATTTCAAAAATAATATCAAAGACAATCCCACTTTTCTGTTATTAAAATGAAGGACAGCTTACTATTGGGCTTGATTCAACCTACCATCTGATACACTGTATACTAAATTATTTAAATTTTTAATTGTAATTGCATTTTTTATTGTAAAGCTGGAACACTGAACATCCTGGCTGCTGGCATCACATGTGAGGTTGTTCTCAAGTTGTCATCAAAGCTCCCTTTCAAAATAGACAATTACCCTATGTATGCTTACAGTAGGTCTAATATGTAGTGGATATGAAAAAGATGTCACTAGTTCCAATGTTAAATTGTACTGTCCAGGGTGTTTCTGTAGATCACTAAAGCTTTGATAGATAAAAACTTAAATGAGTTCTTTTAAAAAAAAAAGGATTGAAAGACTTTGATCACTTTATTTTAAAACTGTGATCATATCAGCCTCAAACCTTTTTACTGTTCCGTGAATCAAAGTGATACCTTAGGTCCATTGTGTCTGTCTTCAAAGCTACAATTCATCAGTTTAAAAGCACAAAACTAATATCCCAGAGATAAGACAAATTCATACGCGTACTTGCAGTACTGTTCCAAAGATATTCACTCGGGCACACAGATTAGGCAGTGACATTCACACAGCAGAAAAGCTTCATTATCAATAGCATAAGTAACTAACTTAGTAAAGTTAAGCCTCATTTACCCTCATGAAGCAACACGTCAGCAAATTGTCTTCTGAGAGCTGATGATTAAACACAGCCGCACAAAACATCCCTGTGAATATGCTGATTTGCACATAAACATTGGGACTACCTTGTGTATATATATATATA
>JASGAU010405865.1:0-13053 GCA_030220045.1 Australoheros facetus
GCCTGGAATTCGTGCACTGAGAAACGTTCCGGTGCAAAGTGCGATTAAAATGCATTAAAATTTTTAATTCGTTAATTTCCCCGTAATTAATTAATCGTAAATAACGCGTTAAAGTCCCACCCCTACTTTATACTGTCTAAGTAACACAGGAAAGCCATAATACTAAAACAAAACAAAACAAAACAAAACACTGTAGTGAGACCTGCTAAGCCACTGCTGTTGACCAGAAGTGCCCACAAAGGGGGGAAGGGNGCACATCTACACATAAATGCATACAAAAACTGTCACATCAATCTAGCCTCAGACTCATACTTTTCAACTGTGGAAGCAGTGACCCATTCTCTTATCCTCCCATCACCCCATCCCTTCATCAATCCCTCTTTCATCTTTCCCTCTTTCATCTCGCTACTGATTTCTGTCCAGGAAAAAGAGAAGAGACACAGAGAAAGTGCTGGCAGAGGAGAATAGAGGAGTGGAGGCAAAACGAATGCATTGTATCTGTGTGTACCTCTAACAAATCACAAAGGCTGCGGATTGTTTACAAAATGTTTAAGAAACAGCTGGTCAGTGGCAGTTATGAAGCAGTGCAGTTATAATATAGAAACTAATTGAGGAGCAACATAAACACTCTCAAATTAGATAATGTAAAAAGTGCCGTAGATTGAAAAGACCCTTCTTTAATATGATTTAAATGTAATATATGAAATTCTGCTTTGTAGACAAAGAAGTTGGCTTGATCTGTGTGCGGTGTAAATGTCTCTTGATGCTTAAAGTGAACACGTAAATGCTGCTTTATTGCATTTAATCCTAAGTAATCCTGAGTAAAGCAACTGTCAGAAAACCTAAGAAACCATAAAAAAGAAAGACTAAAAAAAGAATTGATGGTTTGCACACTGCAGAAGTCCAGTTTTCTTATGTATTGCATCTAATAGCGTATGGCGTTTCAAGCACACCTGCTCTACATCAGACAATGAAACACAGGGCGGTGCCGCCTTAAGTCACCTGTGATGGGTCGCATAACCACAATCAATGGCAGTAATGTCCAATCAGAACTACATCTAATGAGGACAAACAGTTGATAAATAATGTACAAATCATGCATAATGCCTTGGCATGAGTCAGAAAAATCAGTGCCTGACAAGACTCAAAAGAAACAACAAAAACAAATAAAAAATAAATAAATGAAGACTGTCACCACCAAACAAAATAGAAAATATGCATAATCTCTCAAGCAATATCTAACAATAAAAGATTTTTTTATGTAATTGGTTAGACAGCTATAAAACTCATCCAATCAACCATAATGTGTCACATACAGTATCTATTATATAAGAAAATGTGAAAGCATAAATACAAACAAACTATATTATATAAAAAGGCCTTTTTATATTATACAAAAAGGCCTCAAGAAGTGGTCTTACAGTGCCATCAGGTATCTCTGTCATCAAGTATAAGAAAACTCCTAAAAGGTGCATATTGTTAGATGCAGTAGTTATGCTAAAAATGATATACAGCTGAAAGCACCTGGATCCATGACAAATACACAGAAAAACTGAATTTATATGACATAGGAATACAAGAAATCATAAAACAGGACAAATGTCCATTTCTTCATTAAGACCTTTAGGAGTGTTAATGTCACCTCCTCTTCTTGGGAGCTGCACATGCTCAATCCCAATGTAACTCAGACAGACACACTGTGATCCATATGCTTAAAGTGGTTGGCACCAATGGCACTTCTGTGTTCAGAAATTCTATTTTCCAGAGATTTCGATGTTGTACCAATAAACACCAGCCCACAAGGACATTTAAGCATATATATATATATATCCCATTACTGGTTTTACATGAGATTGTTCCTTTAATTGGAAAGGTCTTGCCTCTATGTGGATGACAGAAAATCTTTGTGTTTAAACATTCTGATTGTGTTTTATCTTTAAAATGATCTGAAGCTTGTTTCACCGGCTCATGTTTGTATTCTTTTTTTAAAAGAGTGGTACATATGTTATCCTTGTTGTGGATCAGAATATCCAAGAGGTGCATTTGTACAGGATCATAAGCCGATGTGAATTTTAAATGTTCACATTCATTCTTCTTTTTCATGGTTTTATATTTTTTTGGCTCTGCACCTGTCCCACATGGTGATGAGAATGTGCACGGATTTTTTTCCTGTTTGGAAACCCTGGAAACCCTGCAGCCATCATCTGCTCACTTACCGTTTGGGGACAAAGGCCAATTTTGCCCTGAGGTGACTATTTGTTGTGATTTGGCACTATATAAATAAAACCGAAATGAATTGAATTTCAGAGATTGCACTATATGTAGCAGATATCTACATGCTATTCAGTGTCTTTCATCATCAATTACAGCCAGTGGTTTCAAGATTTGCTAAGCATTTCAGCAAAGGCGTTCCTTCTTCATAGACCGGTCACCTACTCAGAGTCAAATGCACAACAAGCAGAAACCAGAAAGTTTCCAGCATCAAAAATCTCCTCATTTCCCTCAGAGTTTGATTGAAAAACTGAATTTATATGTGTATCAAAGTTCTCAGGAATATACTTTCATTATTTAAATATATTAGAAATGTGTTTTGCTGGCAGCAGTGTTAATTTCGTTGACAAACTATTTTCGTCAACTAGATAAAAATGTCCTAAAAGGATAAAAACAATGACGAAATTAATTGATACTTTCGTCAACGAATGAAAACAAGAAAAAAATGCTAAATCAAAATTTGCTGTCAAAATGAACACTGGCTGGCAGTAGCTTTGCCACCGACCATATGATTTGCTTTTTTCCCTTATTTAACTTCATGACATACATTTTGTTTTCTTGCTCTGTAGACTGAGCACCATATTAATGAGCAAGACAAAGAAATATGTCTCCTTTTTAGTGAATGAAAACAACAATATGATCATAAAGAAAGCAGCACCAACAGCAAGTGTGTACCATAAAAATCATAACATAGGTACATATCAGTGTAAAGTCAGTTATGCTTAATTGTATTTGTGTATTTCATGTATAATCCTCATGAAAAAGTTGGGACACTGTGTAAAATTTTAATTAAAAACAGAAAAATCTTTGAAAACATGGATGCCAAATCATCTGTACTAAAAGGAAGAGAGACCATCCAGCTAAATATCAGCACTCAGTTCAAAAGCCTGCATCTCTAAAGGTACGGGGGTGTATCATTGCCTATGAGTGCAACATTTGCTTCCATCCAGGTAATGTCTTTTTCAAGCAAGGCCTTTTATATTTCATCAAGACAATGCTAAACCTCATACTGCAGCTATTGCAACAGCACAGCTTCATATTAGAAGAGTTTGGGTGCTGACTGCAGTCCAGACCTTTCGCCAACCGAAAATATTTTGAGCATCACAAAATGAAAAATACAACAAAAAAGACCCAGGCTGTTGAATCCTCCATCAGCCAATAATGGAACAACATTCCTCTCCCAAAAGTCCAGAAACTGCTCTCCTCAGTTCCCAAACGTTTACAGACTGTTGCTAAAAGAAGAGGAGATGCTGCCCAGTGGTCAACATGGCCCTGTCCCAACTTTTCTGAGACATATTGCTGACATCAAATTTATCAAGTGAGCCAATATTTGGATTAAAATGGTACATTCTATTCTATTGTGAATAAAATATGGGTTTATGAGATCTGAAAATCATTGCATTCTGTTTTTATTTACATTTTACACATTGTCCCAACTTGTTCAGAATTGGGGTTGTATTGGGCTCTTCTATTTGTTTGGGGGATTTTGTTAGCTTTTATTTTATGCTTTATCTATTATTCATTTTGTAATTTTGCTTGTGATGAAGGTCAGCTTAGAGACCTGATAGGGAGACGTGTGTGGAGTAGTCACAGTCAGAATGCATAAACTTAAAGGTCTGTGTCTGTGTGTGTTCTGATCTCAGCTTTGTTTGGCTCAGGTAACTTTTGGTTATTGTCCAATGCAGCGAGATTTTACTAGCCCATCTTGTTTTACAGAGTCCATCTAATGAAGTGGCTCTGTTTAATCACAGTTTCTATAGTTGCTCTCCTCTCTTTCTCAGAACAAACAGTCACAGCTGTGGCCCTCAGTATTATTGCAGAGTGGATTCAGTGATCAACAATAGGCCAGGGGGGAAAGAGGAGAGCTCTGTGTGTTCGTGTGTGCGTGCGTGCGTGCGTGAGTGTGTGTTAGAGACAGACACAAAGAGAGAGTTTTCTGGGGATATGCCCACCACATGGTGTCTCCAGATGTGTGTGTCTACATAATCTAATGCAGTCTGGGCCCTGGGGTGCTGGGGAAGCTGCGATCATGTGTAATGTGGGAGGTGAAGGATGTTAGGGTGCAGACACAGGTGTTATAAATGGGAATGATGAAAAGGACACACATCTTTTTATAGGAAGATATACTTGCTGTTCTCTTTTCTTTTTTTTTACGTTGGTACATCACATATCCATGACATGCATGTGCAAACTAAAAAAATTGTTTCTTAGAAATTATAACGATTAATTTCCACCCAAAAAGCAGCAAAATGTTCACTGCTGAATTACTGGATTTGTTTTTAGCCATTATGATGCAAACACAGATGTCAGTCACTCCATTAGTCCAGACATTAACATCTCCACAACTCTAGAGATATGATAACTGCAAACACAGGACACAGATGACCGTGAAATTTTGTAGCCTCTATATTATACATCCTGACATGTCCTGTGATTCCTCAAATTCTTCAGCTACCATCAACAGGACAAAAATTCCTAAAATTCTGGTGAAATATCTCAAATTTTTCAATGGATTGACATAAAATTTGGTACAAATATCCATGGCAACCAGTGATCTACATACTTGTTGTCCATTGACAACACTTTAGCCTGCCATCTTTGCTTGCTAGTATTCTGAATAGTTCTGCTAAATTGTGATGGGGATTATAAAACATCACCTTTGACACAAGCAATTTGAAATAAAATAAATTTGCCAGATATAAAATATCTAACAAAGCATTTAAGGTGCTTACTAATGCTAGCAACAAGGAAAAGTGTGAGAATATGTCCAGAGACAACCCATGGTCAATAAAAATAACACAAGTTCTCACCAAGAACATTATTTTTGAAAAGCAGCTATTGTCAGCTGTAGATAATACAGGGTTTTATTGTCTTCTCAGTACACTGGAGCACAACTATGAGCATGCCAGCTGTCACCACATCACAAAAACCTTCATTCCAAAGTTGCAAGGCTTTGGGAAAAAGCACACCAGCAGCTTGTTCTAGGACATTTTGACCTTCAGCTTCACCACTAATATTTAGAAAGTGTCATCCAGTTAAACGCTTACCAGAGCAATGAATGAATGAGGAATTTAGTCATCAGAGAGACATTCTGCATGCACAGTTTAAGTATTCATGCACTAACCAGGCTATTGCAGGTGAGTTTGATAATATGCGTCAGAGGTGAGTCATTTCAAAAAGTTGTGTTCATGTTCTGTTCAAGTTGTGCTCCGGCACAACAAAAACAATAGGGTCTTTTAGACTAGAACACTGTTGCTGATGGCTGCTGGGCATAAAAGAGTTGAACATTTTAAGCAATTTTCTTCCTCCTGGATAACATTTAGGTGGAGCTCAAACAGCCTATAAAAAGATAAAAGAAAGACCTGCAAGATGCTGCAGTCTCTCATTGAGCAAAGGAGGTTCCTATTTGGTTCCAAATATGAGTTTAAAAACCTGTGTGACAAGACGCTACCTGTTCCTGCTCCATTTGAAGAGTTTATTTATGTTAATGTGAAGTACTCATATCAGTTCCAAATGTAAGTACTTAGTCGGGCAAAAGTGATAAAGGTGTATGCTCAGCTTATCCCCTAGACTGTTACATATCTGGGATTTTTAGATCATTTTTTATTAGCTAACAAACAGAACGTTTATTCTCTAACGTCTATCCATCCATTTTCTACCACTTATCTGGATTTGGGACGCGGGGGCAGCAGTGAGAAGCCCAGACCTCCCTCTCCCCAGCCACCTCTTCCAGCTCATCTGGGGGGACACTGAGGCATTCCCAAGTCAGCCAAGAGATATAATATCTCCAGCATATCCTGGTCCTATCCCAGGGACTTCTCCCAGTAGGATATGCCTGAAACATCTGAACCAGGATGCATCCAGAAGGGATCTTAGACAGATGCCTGAACCACCTCAGCTGGCTCCTTTCGATTCCGCTCTCCCTCTTGACTGACCGAGCTCCTCACCCTATCACTAAAGCTGAGTCCAGGCACCCTACAGAGCAAGCTCATTTCCACCACTCCTGCTCCATTCTCCTCTCATTTGTGAACAAGACCCAGAGTTACTTAAACGCCACTTGGAGCATCAAATCATCCTGGACTCGGAGTGGGAACTCCACCCTTTTCCGCCTGACAACCATGACCTCAGATTTGGAGGTGCTAGATCTCATTCCTGTCACTTCACACGTGGCCACAAACCGCCCCAGTGTGAGCTGGATGTTGCCACCTGATGAAGCCAACAGTAAAACATCATCCACAAAAAGCAAAGATGAGATCCTGAGGCCACCAAAGCAGAGACCCTCCACTCCTGGCTACACATTGAAATTCTGTCCATAAAAAATATGAACAAAATCTGTGACAATTATTGCCAGCAATACAGACCCAATGTCCTGCATGCCAAAGGTATGTCACCCTTACTATTGCAGACAAACATGATTCAGGCATGATTCATCCTCAGACTTGTTTTTGGTTAAACAAACTAGCATCTCTCACACCTGACCTCAGACCAGTTTAAATTAGTCCTGAATGCCCTAAACTGCTGCGTGGAGCAAAGGTTGAACACATACCATAAATACTCCAGTACACACACATACACAGATTTTCCAAACCCCCAAAAAAGTGAAAACATAATTTTCATAATAGCAGGTTGAGCAAGTGTTCATTTATAGAAGTACTGTCGCAAGAACCAAAGCCGGTCAAGTTAGCACATACCTACAACCCTCAATATAAAACTTAACAAGATCCCACTTCAGAGGTTCTCAGGGGTTTCTTGTTGCGATTTCTAAAATTAAAATAAACTGTAGGGGGTGTAGAAGCAGACATAAGATTTAATATTGACCAAACAGCCTTAAATACTATTGGCCAAGCCTCTGTGGTTGCCATTCAAGCTGAATGAGTTCCATACGTCTGACAAATCTGTTTAACAGTAATTTTCTGTAGATGTCTGAATTTTCATCCTTTCTCTTTTGACTGTGGATTTTATACCTTAATCTAATTCTAAGAACACAAACACGGTAATAATAATACAGCAGCTTAAATGTTGTTATGTGGAATGAACTGTGCAGGTTCAGTGAAGAAGAGCGGCCGATGAGGGGCCCTCCTTTAAACACTTACACCTGGAGGACCGAGGCTCACACAAACACATGCATATACAGGCAGATATACACCCTCACTCAACTTGTCTATGACAAGCTGAGTACAGAGCAATATATCCAAGTAGTATTTTTACCTCAGCCCACACGCTGAGCAAAATGCCAACTCTTGGCCTTGGGAAACACACACACACACACACACACACACACACACACACGCATTTGCTCAAACGCATGTAGACACACACCCTTAGACACAACAGGTCATGCCCAGCCGGCCACTGCACCAGCCACAGAACATAAACAACTTTCACACACTCTGAATCATCTGAGCATTTCAATATTGTTTTAGATACTCTAAATACATTCAGCCACTCATATAAATATGTGCAACCATAATTATTCCCTGAGACCACAAATGACCGTGACGGGAAGTTAGTTCCCACAGTTTCAGTGGTGCTGCAGCCCAGCCCTGCAGTGCTGGAAATCCATTGCTCGGACGGGGCAGTGAGTGGAGTGGAAGGTGCTCAATGACAAGAAACAGTGGCTCCTTGGTTTCAGTGCAACCTGGAACATTTATGTTCTGTAACGAAAACTGTTTTCTGCCCGTGAAACACAAAATGTAACTTCAGGAGGGAAACCTGTTCGCTGCTTATACCAGTAAGTCATGCTCACTTTCTCCTCTACATCCTCTCTTGCACAACCACACACAAGCACACATACACACCTCTCTCCCAGTGGGCAGCAGCTGTTGGAGTGCTAATCTCCATTAGCTACTGAACTGGCTTCTATAGAGAGAGCCATGTAAAAGCTGCTCTCTCACTCCTCTCACTCCTTCATTTAAGTGATACACCCAGACTGGGTCACACAGAAAACCTCATATATTTTTCTCTACTTTGCAGCATCTGCAACATACATTTCCACAGAATTTTGAGTCCTATTCAGTGGACTGTGCAAAAGTTGTGGTGATACACCCAAACACACCATTACATGAATCAAATGTTTATCTGGATAATCTCAAGACTTCTTAGCAAAGCATACAAATACTTACAGAATATTTCACTTAACCATGCAGCGCGAATGAGTGATGGATAGAGAAAATAAATCAAAACACAACTCACAGTCTGTAAAGCTTCGTTGTTCCCAGGAAAAGCAGCTCAGGAAAGACAGCCAGATTATTCCGATTCAGGCGCCTGCAGAAATACAACAGGAATTAGGGAATAAACTTGACCTTGCTCATTCCAAAGGATGCGGTTGAAGCGGGTACATTTGTGTATAATTGGCAATTTTAAAGTGGGATTTGAGTTTCCTGAACTTCGTATTAAATTTTGTTACACTGTTTTGATTGTAATACGATTTGACAGCAGTTTGAGAAAGTATAAAATAATTAGGAGACTGATGGAGACGTGTTTTCAAACACACATGCGTGTTCATGTATGAACACTGAAATAAAGAGGTTATCCATGATTTAGGGGTACAACATGGCTGCCAGACAAACAGTGAACTCGAGAAGGATGGAGGGAAAGCAGGGGGAGGATGGCGAGAGAAGGGGTTCGGATGAAGGGAGGGCGGAGGGGCGTTTTTACCACAAAGACGGATGAGAGGAGACGATGTGGGAAAAACAAACAGGCAGTCTGGCCGGGCTACCGAATGTGTGAAAAGGACCCCACTGAGTAAACAAGGCCCTCACAGGGAAAGAACTCACAACAACCCATCTCACACACACACACACACACACACACACACACACACACACACACACACACACACACACACACACAGTTGCAACGACTCAGGTGAGTTTAATAATCTGGGTGCGATCATTTAACCCTGGTTGAGTGGAGTGAAGAGGTTTGTGTTCAGTGTGTGTTGTTGTATCTGTGTGTGTGTGTTTGTGCCTTGATGTGAGTCAGAAAAGAGTGAGGCAACAGAGTGACACAATGAGAGACAGGCTGCTGAAACAGTTTAACCCTGACACAAACACACCCACACACACTGACAGGCCCAAACGATGGATGCTGAGCTGGGTGCTACTGGACAGGAATGAAGATGGGTGTGTGTGTGTGTGTGTGTGTGTGTGTGTGTGTGTGTGTGTGTGTGTGTGTGTGCGTGTGTGTGCGTGTGAAACAAAACACAGTAGAAACAAAAGTTACTTCAACCTAATAAGAAAAGTGCAGTGTGATTTACGCACAAAAACCCCACACAAATGAACAGAAATACCACATTTTTTTCAAACAAAACACCAGCTCCATTCAAAACTCCCCAAATCTCTCTTTTATTCTCTCTTTGACTTTTTCCTCTTAACCTTTGTCTTTCACCTCTTTTTGCTTCACTAGAAGCTGATGTGGACTTAAATAACGTCACCCCCTCTGTGTCCATCTTCCACCCACAAAGCACAAATATATGAACATGCCCGCGCGCACGCATACACATTCACACTCCAAAGTTACATCAGAGTCTGCTTAAATATTTAACATCCCACAGAAATGATGTTTCTAAATTATTCACTCTTCTTCCGTTAACGCTGGCTCTGGCAGCTAAGAGCCCCGCATGGCCTCACAAAGAGACCCACTCCCCCTGCAGGTCCTGCCCAGCCATAAGCACCCGTTAGTGGGCTAGACATCCCCTGGGAGAGTGTACGGACTGGTGCTCGAGGTAGGGAGGAGGAACGACAGCCGAGAGGTGGTATGAGCTCATCATCTTAAAATAGATGCAATGCTGTCAGACTAGGAAATGCAAAACGAAGTAGATGCAGGACACAGAGATCACATCCAGTCTGCTCCACAGTGCCTTTGAGGTATCAGTGTGTTTTAATAGACTTTTTAAAATTTTTTCATTAGAATATCGGTCTGAATATCACATTATCTATAATATATATACCGCAACAAGAAGCACTCTGAGAGTGCAAACCTCCACCAAGGCAGCTCAGCTCACTCTCTGTACAGTATTTACTTTTAAGAGAGTAGTTTTGTAGTTTTTATAAATTCATTTTCTTTTCTTGATTTGACTTTTTTTTTTTAACTGACTTTAAGAAGTTTGTAGTGCAGTAAAAATCAGATAAGGGTAGCATGACAGATGTTTACTTTAATTTGTAATTAACTGGACATGAATAACTGGAGCTTCTCTTGAAAATACTTTCTTTAAAGCTTTAAAGCATTTTGGAGTCAACTTGAAAGAAAGGCAGATGTGGAATGTAAAAGTGAGGTCAGAGGTCAAATATGACATGGTATTTGGATGCAAAGTATAACGTGATATTTAGAATCCCCATATATCCTTCCCATCATGCCCATATATGTTGTCAATCCAAACAACGGCAGGACGAAACATAGTTTTAAATAGCTCTGTATAGCATTATTAGCACTTTGACAGTCAAATCAATCTATTGACCTTGAAGGAGAGGTCAGAGGTCAAATGTGACCTGTTTTAAATCTCTAAGTACTTTCTATGTGTTGACCATGCACACACACTTGTAAGAATCGTAGTTTCTTGTCAGTTTCCGACCAATAAATCATTAAGTTGACCTTGAAGACTTGTCAACATGACCCCACTCTACACCCTTACAAAGTTTTATCCGAATTCATTCAAAATTTCAAAACTTTGAGCTATCGTGTTTACAGACAGAATGACATGCACACATGCAAACACTACCAAAAACATAACCTCCTTGGCGGAGGTAGTTAACAACACAGAGTGATTAAGAATTCGTTTCTTTTTCCTGTTTTAGTTCTACAAATGTTGTAAAAGTTTTTTTAATTGTTAAGTTCAAATCCTTTTATTTTCAGGTATTTCTGGCATGTTACTTTTTTAACACATCAGGTTTATAAAGAAATAACATGACCTCTACAACTGAGACTTAATATTATTCCAAATACAGTGAAGTAGAAAGAAGAAGCTAACAAAAAATGTCATTACTAATGAAACACTTTGATTGCCTTGAATTTACTATAAAGGTCGTTAATTTAGTTATATACAATATACTGCAACAGAAAGAAAAAAAAATATATGTATATAGGAACATATGGGAAGAAGCTGTTTTTAAATCTGCCTGTTCTGCTCTCTTCTGTTGTCTTCTGACTGCAGCGTCTTCTTCCAGAGGCCAGCAGGGCGAACAGTCCATGGTGGGGGTGTAAGGGGTCTCTGTAAATGTTCTGAGACTGCCCAGACAGAGATGCAGCTGGTCAGTAGATTTTCTATAGTGCCCCTGTAGAAGGTGGTGAGGATTGGAGGGGGCGAGGCATGCTCTTCTCAACTGCTGCAGGAAATACATGCACTGCACTGACCAGAGCTTCAGTGTGGATGGAACTTGGTAGTGTTGACTATTTCGACTACAGTGTGACTGGTAAGGAGTGATGCGTGTCTTGGCTGGCTCCTCCTGAAGTCGATGATAATCTTCTTAGTTTTATCAGCATTCAGGGCCAGGTTGTTGGTTTGACACCAACTGACGAGGGGGTTTGCCTCCTCTCTGTAGTCCCTATCATTGTCGTTCTGGGTAGTTTGCTCACCAGGTGCTGTGGGATGATGGCATAGTATGCTGTGCTGAAGTCCAGGAACAGCGTTCTCACATGTGTATTCTTTCTCTCCAGATGTTCTAAACTGGATGTGGATTGCAGAGGAAATGACATCCTCTATGGAGCAATTTGGGTGGTAGGCAAACTGGTGTGGGTCGATTGTGGGAGGGAGTCTGGAGGTAATATGGTCTTTTATCAGCCTCTCAAAGCACTTCATCATGATCGGGCTGTGTGCTACAGGCTGGTAATCATTGAGGGAGGAGATTGTGGGCTTTTTGGGTGTTAAAGATGTCAGTGGGAACCCCAGCCAGCTGATCAGCACATTCCTTGAGTACCCGTCCTGATATGTTGTTGGGGCCCTGCTGCTTTCTGAGTGTTCATTCTCCTCAGGGTTCTCCAAACATCTACTGTGTCCAGACAGAGTGTCTGCTCATTGGGGAGAGGAATAGATTTCCTCGCAGGAGTGGTATTGAGTGCCTCCAACCTCCCAAAGTAGTTGTTCAGTTCATTGAGAAAGTTGATGTTGCTCTCACAGGCGGGGTGGAGTGGCTTTGTAGTCTCTGATTTCCTGAATGCCTTGCCACATACGCCTGGTGTTTGTGGGTTGCTGGAAGAAATCTTGTGCTTTCTGACCATGAGTATGTTTTGCAAATCATATGGCATGGTTCAGATTGGCTCTAGCAGTTTAGTGTGCCACTGTATCGCCAGATTTAAAAGCTCTGTTCTGCGCTTTCAGAATTGCACATAAATCACTGGTCATCCAAGGTTTCTTGGTTGGCTTGTGTAACAATGTTTTTAGTGACACTTACATCCTCCATGCACTTCTGGATGTATGCAGACACAGACTCCATATACTCATCCACGCGCATGTGACAGTTATAAAACGTGTGACTTATAAAACTACACAATACATGAAAGGCTGTCATCATTCTTAATGAGTTTTCCAACTTGCTATGATAACTACAATGTAACTACCATACATATCAGCCTGACATTGCAACACTGCATATGAACAAAACACCAATAACCTTAAAGTGGACCTCTTATGGATGTCCTTATTTTCTCTAATTAAACATGGCCAGAGGTTCAAATAATGATTTCAGAGTATGTACTAGGGGTGGGCGATATGGACCAAAAATAATATCACGATATTTTTTAGCTGAATGGCGATAACGATATATATACGATATATTTTTTCTTCTC
>JASGAU010405866.1:0-10322 GCA_030220045.1 Australoheros facetus
TATAGGGCTGCAACGATTAGTCGACATTGTCGACAATAATCGACAATAAAAATCATTGATAACGAATTTAATTGTCGATAATAGTCGTTTTTTTTTTTTTTTATTACTGGTGATTTTTTTAACGGAGTGAGACATCATCCTGTCTGTCTATCTCTGGCGAGCTTCACACATGCGCAATAGCATTCAGCGGCATGTTTAGCGGAACAGGACGTGCTTAGACGATCAGGGCGTGCTCACTCACTCCGTTTTTTTAAACGGAGTTTGAAATTGTCCCAAACCTTGGATCTGTTTTTTTTCCTGACGTAGAATTCCATTTCCGGGTCCAAACTGTCACGTGATCAATATACCGCAACGCTGTGTCCCTAGTTGTTTTAACCGATCTGACACGAAAAACAAAACAAAACACTCAGCTGTCATTTTACCGATGAGAAAGAGAAGCAGAAATGGCTGCAGTTGATAAGGTATGTTACAATCATATTTAATAGTGAACAGTCATTGTTTATGCCATTGCTGTTTATTTAGGAGCATTTGGACCCAGAAATGACGTCAGAATTAAAGACCGGATAGTATTCAGTGGCATGTTTAGTCATGGGGGCTACTGGTGAAACTGTGCCAACGTTGTTTTACAGGGATGAAAAAGTACTATACATTTTTTTATGGTTGGAAAAATGGACCGTTAAATTTATATCAGCAGCAAACCTGATTAAAATTTTTGAATGAAATATCCATCTTCCGTGTGTTTACTACCACATTTTAAATAACCTTGTGCTAAATGTAACAGCTAATAGCTAAATAAGTGTGATTATATATAATTGTGATTCATAATCCGATTAGTCGACTAATCGTTTCAATAGTCGATGACCAATTGCTCTCCCAGGAGGGAAAAAAGTCACTGCCAGCATCACATTAAGATGTCTGGTCACATTTTTTAATAAAGAAGAGAGAATTATGAGCAGAAGTCTCTGCACAAGTTCTAAAGAACTTTCAGAACTCGTTAGAACTGAAAAAGTCTCTTAAACTTCAAGATGTCCAGTCACCGTTTTCAGGCTCCAGAGACTACCATGAACTGGATGACTGAGAACCTACAGAGACTTACTTACTTAAAAGTACATATTTCTATTGTGTGTGTCTGCTACACTCTGCACTTGTCCATTAATACTGTAGTGTCCAGAGTGGGCCTGTTGGGGAAGTTTTGGGTTTGCAATTATGGATGTTAGAGCATGCATAATGCATAATTTACCTGAGTGTCTCATTCTGTGTTCAGTTATGTTCACAGCGCAGTTTCTCAAAGCTTTAAGTGTGTAGCTGTACTGACCATCAGTGTATTAGCACAGAGTAAATAAGGAAGTAGCCATCTTGCCAATGCTCGACACCATAGGTTTTATGCAAACCAAAAGTTATGAATAAAGACAGAAATTGCAACAGTCCATTTGAGAAAGTGTAGTTATATTACCCCTGCCTGCTGGGTGAGTCTAAATTGTGTCTTTAGGCACTTTGTAACCATGTTTGTTACACATTTTAGGAAATCAAATGCATCAATTTCCTATTTTCCTAGATAATTATAAAGATTTGTTCCTGGCTAAAGACTTTTTCACCATCCTTAACTCAGCATAGATTCACATGCATAAACATGCTGTGGATCTGGCAGTATTTGCAGCCACTTGCCCGGCAGCAAATTTATGCACCATAAACATTTTACAATTTTCCATCACGTGGACATTGTGATTTGATGCTAAGCCAGCATCACAGTTGGTGGATGTCTCTTCAGGCAGCTTGCCTGTACAGGCATTTCACGTCAGCCAGTGACTAATTTCTTGTGACCCAAAAAACAATCACAGTTACAGCTCCTTTCAGGAAACAAAGATCCTGAGAGGTGGCCAGATACCTTCACCTCACCACTTCCTCATGTACAAAGAGGGCATTTCGATATTTACGGTCAGACCAAGCGCACCCAGCAGACGTTGGTAACGGATACACAAAGAATCACATATCAATAAAAGGAATTCAAACAAACCTCTAACAACAATGACTTCACTGAAGCTGGGAGTGGCAATCCAACTGAATCTGGCTTGTTACTCATAATTACATTAATTTGTAAAGGTAAGAAAACCTCACAGACAGACGGCATGACAATATCCACTTGCTGTATTTTGCGCAGGAGGATAAAAAAAAAAAAAAGATTAAAAAAAAAAGGAAGCACATATTGCACTCGCACTATTCCAAACAGCTAATATTCACCGGGAAGCAAAAAACACTACTGAAAAGTTATGTTATATAAAAAAAGCAGTCTAGTGACTCACCAACTGCTCTCTAAACCTGGGAATCATTATTCGCTTTGTCAAACAGCTCAGCGAAAGGAAGATAGACTTTATTGAGATACTGAGAGCAGCAGGATTATAAACCCTTTAGAATTTAAAAAGAAATATAATTTACAACAAAAGAAGAAGGGTTAAAAGGTCTCCAAATCTATTGTCTTCACTGTGACCTGGCCTCTACACTCCAAATCCTTTCGCGCCAAACTGATGGAGCAGGAACAAAGCCCTTCTCCAGCTGCCTGCCTTTTTAGTTGGTTCAGGTGGTTTGGATGAATAGCAGACTCCTGAGCTGCCAACAGCAGCTCCATGACCGCACTACAGTCAGCACTGATGGGTTAAAATATAAGGCTGTAGTTCCTCCTGAAAAGTCAGTTCAGCCTGATGATTTCATTCACATTAGCCAAAAAAAAAGAGCTATGCTTTATTCTGCAAAAATCAGTGACACCGGTTAAATCTCGGGGAACAGGTGGGGGAAACTTGACTCCCACTCTTACTAGGCACCCAATGGTTGTTCACAGCACCATCAGCTGTTCAGTGGAAAAACAAAGTTGCCATTCTGGTGCTCTCTTCTTCTTGCTTCAGGGTCAGCAGTCACAAATAGACGCAGACATGTGTAACATGGGAGCTAGGCCAGGAAAGACACTATCATTCAGTAAGAGTGAGAAACTGCAACAGAACTACCCCCTATAAATCACAAAACAGCAAGGGGAAGCACCCCACAGGATGTAAACTCCCTGTTTAAACCCCACTCTTAGTTTCAGGCTCTAAATGATACACTTAAGATTTGAATGAGGTCTTTTATTTAATCTTTTCTACTCCAAGGTCCTGTGACTGGTGAGTTATGTTTCAGGGGGAAATCTAGCGTGACTGGCCTGCTCAGCACTGTCAATAACGACTACTTTTTCGCTTAGTTTTCAAATTTAGCAGTGAAAGAATAACAACCATCATCTCAATATAAGGAATAATAATCATAGCACCAAAATAAGGACTCACAAATGTCTGCCAAAATCCTGCAGAGAGATGTTGAAACTATTGGAATGGTCGAGGAATTTGAAGAAGTGGAAAAACATGAGGGACCAATATGTTTGACCCTTAAGGGGGGGGGGNGACCACAACAAAGAGTGAGGACCCAGGAGGGAAAAGAGTCCCCGCATTTTATTTGTTTCTATCGGCTGACAAGGACAGGAATTACAAATGTCTGAACAATGACGTCTAGCTGTATCATCCGTGATGTCACTCAAGCACCGGTAGACACACACAGCCATGTGCTCGCACATGCTCATATAAATTATATATAACGTTGTCTCAATTTTTCCGCCTCCCAGAACTCGTTTAAGGAATAAAAACAAACCACGGATTCGTAACATAAACCCAACACCACAATAAACCAGCATCCGATACAACTAACTGTGATATTATTTTCTCCGAAAACGCGCCTTTTTAAGCGGAGTCTTGCGCCAATTTCAAACTGCCTTTCTGCAGGAATAAATGACGATAAAGATTAAAAAAAGCAAACGACTGAGAGTTACGTTAAGTCAAGTCACACGGCAGCTCATTATCTACAGTGTAAAGTCTTACCTTACTGGAGTCAGTGAAGGTCGTGGTGCCTTCCCCACTTTGTCCCCTAAGCTCGAGAACAGACACGCCTCGTGTGTCGGCTATACCAATCATCTCATCTCATTCCAGTGAACACATCGGAGAGCAACTTGGGGTTCACTATCCTACCCAAGGATCCCTTGACATAACAGGAACACCCAGGAATCGAACCACCGACCTTCTGTGCTACCTCCTGAACTACAGCCATCCCATTGCAGTCTACATTTTGGTAGTCCTTTGTCTCTTTGTGCTCCTTAGCCCTCAGCATATTTAAAGCCCCGTGTCTCCTGTGCTCGTTGTCAGTGTGTCTGTTTTCTTGCCTTGCATATTCTAGTTTTGTTGCATCACTGCCTCAGTGGATTTTGCTTTGTTTTTAAACTTTGGCTTACTACCTAATAAAAGATCAGTTTTTGTTTTTTGCTTTTTTGTTTTTTGTTTAACTTCCTGACTTTCTCTGAGTCATACTTTGCTGAAACTATGACATTTTTAGAGCTAATGATAGAAATTCTGCTACACTATTCCACTATAATTTTTTATTATTGATTTATTTTTTGCATATAGGAATAAACACTGCAGTTTAACCCTACTACATTTATTTGACAAGCTCAAATATAACTACTAGCTACAACTTTGCAGCTTAAGATTATTGATATGTAATGTAATCAACAAATAAATGATAGTGTATCAGTGTGGAAAGTGGAAAGAAATTTAGTTTTTACTTAAATAAAATTTAGAATCATTCTTAATTTATTTATTAGTGCACATGAATAAATACATCAAAATATATTTTGTCTCCAAAACCTGGTGGTGAATAAGTCACTTAACAGAGAAATACCTAAGTACACCTACAATAAAGCTATACTTCAATAAAATACTTGAGTAAATGCATGCATTTATATTCCAACTGGTCCTAGCAATGCTCTCATCCAATGGTGTAGAGCATTGTAAAATTAACTAGTCCAATGGCATTGGTGGAGCGCATCAAACACACCCCTGTTCCCAAATTCAGTGGAAATTATCAAACTACCCTGTAGTAAAAGTCTATTACGTTAGCCATTACTGAACGAGCATTTTATATTGACTGAAGACTCCTCATTCATTTTGATGTGCCACCTGCAGTGTGATGCCACTCTGTGACTGTTTTTGAAATATCTGTGTTAATTAGTCATATCACACACTAATATCCCCATGGTGCCACATATATGGTGCACATATATGGTGCCACATATATCGGGTGCCAAATGTGGCACCCCATGGTGCCACATATATGGGGTGCCAAATGTGGCACCCCATGGTGCCACATATATGGGGTGCCAAATGTGGCACCCCATGGTGCCACATTTGGCCCTTTAAGTTACTTTTTTGACATTTCGCCTTCCTGCAGTGTTCTTGAGCTAATCTGAAGGCCACATGAAGTCTGGAGGTCTGTAGTAAGTGATTTCATAGAAAGTTGGCAACCTCTGCACACTATGCGCCTCAACAACCACTGAGCCCACTCTTTTAAATGGCCTACCACTTCATGGCTGAGTTGCTGTCATTCCCAATTGCTTCCACTTTGTTATAATACAACTAGCAGCTGACTGTGGATAAGTGCTATATAAATTTATTTATATAGCACTTATCAGAGCAGTGATAAGTGCTTTATAAATAAATTTTACTTACTTACTTACTTATTAGTGAGGAAATTTCACGATTTGACTTGTTGCACAGATGGCATTACTTGTTATGAATGAATGAATGAATGAATGAATGAATGATACTTTATTGATCACACAATGGGGAAATTTCAGTTAATAGAACACCCATCCAAGAAGACAAACAAACATGGGGAGACAGGTGAACTGTGGCCATGCTGCCCCCTTCTGTAGGTGCTGCCATTAAAAAGATGGAAACAATAGTGAAAACATCACTTATTATTATCATCATCCCTTATTATTAGATTCAACTGGATCACACAGCAGTGGGGAATAAGTTTTATTACTGTAGAAGTCTTTCTGAAAGTGCTGTAACTAAGTTTAAGGATCTAATTCCTTCATTATTATGCTCTTCATTGCCATGTTCCAACACAGAGCAGCTACCTAAACTCTGCTCCCAGTGAGGATACTGTGGCTCCTCTGAAAAGGAAAGCCTCAAATCAGATGTGCCTGACTCCGTGGTATAATTCACAAATGCACAGCTTAAAGCAGATAACCTGTAAGCTGGAGAGGGAATGGCATCTCAGTAAATTAGAAGATGCTCATTTAGCCTGGAAAAAGAGTTTGTTGCTCTATACGAAAGCTAGGACATCTTAATACTCATCATTAATTGAAGAAAATAAGAACAACCCCAGGTTTCTTTTCAGCACTGTAGCCAGGCTGACAAAGAGTCAGAGCTCTGTAGAGCCGAGTATTCCTTTCACTTTAACTAGTAGTGACTTCATGGATTTCTTTACAAATAAAATTTTAGACATTAGGGAAAAAAAATATTCATTGATCATTGACTGTTGGGTTTTCTCTGTATTATTGTAGGGTCTTTACCCACAATACAAAGCACCTTGAGGCAACTGTTTGTTGTGATTTGGCGCTATATAAATAAAATTGAATTGAATTGAATGACATCCTATCACGGTACCATGCTGGAATTCACTGAGCTCCTGAGAGCGACCCAGTCTATCACAAATGTTAGTAGAAGCAGTCTGCATGACTAGGTGCTTGGTTTTATACACCTGTGGCCATGGAAGTGATTGGAACACCTGAAGTCAGTGATTTGGATGGGTGAGTGAATGCTTTTGGCAATATAGTGTACAGTATATAGTTCAACATTGCCTTTACATAGATAGACAGTAAAAACCGTAGAGGGCTTGGAGAAAAATGACTTTATTGTAGGACTTCATGTTCCTGTAACTTGATTCCAGCTACCAGCTGTACTCCTCCTCACCCCCTTGGCTGTTTGGGACAAATATTGGTGTGTTTCCAACTAGACTGCAGTCGTGCAGATAACAAAGGCAAATCGTTGCTTCACGTTTTGTGTGACCTCACCATAACAGCTGATATTGTGATGTGTCTGCTACTTGAAGCCTGGGACGCAATGATGGTAACTCCAATCACAAAATGTGGTAACCCTAATGAACTTGTGCTCTGATGAAGAGAGAATTCTCAGTCTAGTTTTTAATTTATGAGAGCCTTTCTAGCCTGCTAAACTTCATTTGTGGGACACTGGTAGAAAAGAAGTGGTACTCTGAGTTGACCATTACAGCAAAGAAGTCACTTGAACCACCCCTCAAGATATTTAGCTTGGAAAATGTGAAACAGGTGCAGTGATTTACTAAACATGAGCAAACATAAATGGAAATACAGCATATAAGGCAAAAACAGACTTTGTACAATTCTAATGAGCTTGAAAGTCAATATATGGGATGACTACTAATACAGCATGAACTCTCTTAGGAAAACTTTCTTATAATTTCTTTAAGTAGTCTTCAGGAATAGTTCTCCAGGCTTGTTGAAAGCCATTCAAAGCCCTTCTTTGAATGTTGGCTGCCTTTTGGTCCTTTCTCTGTCAAAATGATCTCACACTGCTTCAATATTGTTCAGGTCTGGGCTCTGAGGAGGCCAATCCATGACTGATTGTGTTCCATTGTGTGTTTTTCTATCCAGGAATGCTTTTACTGCATTGTTTGTGTGTTTGGGATCATTCTCATGGTAAAATTAACGAGGCTGTTGCCAACCAGATGCATTCCAGATGCCTGTAGTAATTTGCTAAGTTTTCTGTTCCCTGTCTACAGATAACAGAAAAACACTGGTTCGTCCACTGAGTTAGGTGCCTGTTCTGTGCTTGAATGATTCACGGATCAGTGCTTAACAAACAAAAACAACATTCTAGTAAGGTACAAAGACTGGAAAAATTAGTCAGAAAGTAGTCAATATCCAAAGAAAAACTCTGAAAGACCTTCAGAAAGTCTGGTGAACTATTGCTTTAAAAAACAAATTAAAAGACAGTCTGCCTCCTTGGAAACAAAAATATAAATAAACGAGAGGAAGTTTAAGAGTTTTACACAGTAATGTATTCTCAAAGTTGCACAGCACAAATACTGACCAATAACTGATTCAGTGTTAAATATATGGAGGGAGTTTTTTTTTATTATTGATCATGCATTAATAAAATTCACACTTACCTACTACGATGTGTTCCAAAGGCACAAGAATTCACGCTGAAGGCCAGTGACCAAGTTTAACAACCTGAGGCATGTGGCGAAGGACAAAACACTCAGAGAGAAGATAAGAAAGGCAGGGTATGCCTAACGGAGAACTGTATTTGTGTGACTGTGGAAAAACTGATGAAAAACATTTTTCTTGTACTAAAAGAAATGAGAGTCCAGTTGTTGTCCTGCTCAAAAGATGGACCAGATGGAATCAGTTATTGCTATTGTGCAACACCTTGGCCTGCTGTAACTTAAAAAAACAAAAAACAATGCAAACATGTTACAGACTCTTTTAGAGTACAGCTTACCTCAAGTGTCTGCAAAAAGTGACACCAACATATAATTTCGTCATAAAATATGGGGCTGTCTGAACTACTGGGCTGAGGCGTTGTTTGTGGACATTTATGTGTCGAGTCTGGATTCACTTAGCCCCAGGTCTCTGCTGTTTACTCATATAGTTGTGGTACACAGTATTCCACACCCTGTCTCCCCTCTGTCTAAAAAAAGCTTGCGGTGGTTTAGGACAGAAACCATCTGTGACAGAAAACAAGTCTGCCTCCTTTCCTGCTATCCCAAACCCAATGAACGAAGAGGAGCTGAGCCACAGAGGACTGAGGGTCTACTGTGTCCCTCTCTCTCTCTGCTGGTGTGAAGACACAAAACTACACAGAATTTCCATCACTGGCCTTTCCAATGTATTTTTGCAACTACATACTCTATGTCTCCAGTTTGTTTACTGGCTTATGTAACCAAAAGGGGAAAGTCAGTTAGCAGCTTGCCATTGCTGTGGGGCACAAACTTGACTAGGTTTTTCCATGAAGAGGAGGGGAAACCGCGAGGGAAAAAGAAAATAAGAGATGAGAAAAAAAAGTGAATGTGGTTTCTATGAGAGACCTCTTTCGTGAGGCAATGCTGAACATCCATTCAGAAATGAGAAAGATGATGGGTAATGTGGGAAAGATAACTGCAGGTAACAAGATTCAAGAGCAGTAACACGCAGAAAATTGGAGCAGAGAAAACGGCCACAACTGTAACCCAACGGGTGTGCGTGTTTGTGGTCTTTGGCAATAACTGACTTCTCTGAGGCACCTGCTGACATCTGCCAGAGGCACAAGCTTAACATGCAGCCAAAGCAACCTTTCACATTGTCAATGAGAGCCTGAAAAAACAATCAGTGGCCTTCTTTTTTGTTGTGTGACTGTCAGATGAAAAACTTAACTCCTTCACTTCCCGCTGACCCCCAAACAACTTCGTTGTTTTGCCATTTTTAGAACAAAAGTTCAGCAAATAAACATCACACATCTAATTCGAGAACATCCTGCGAAGTTTGTGGCATAAGACGCGTACTCGGAGAGGAGGAGGGCATGACATGAATGGGCTGGATGTGGCTTTCTGACCACATACTGAGATTTAAGAGAACAGTGGTAAAGAAAGGAATTCCAGTGAATGGCGTCAAAAAACCCCGAAAGGCTCAGGAAACAGAGTCAACTAAGCTTTGGGAGGATATGGCCTGGCTCAGTTTTCAGGGATTAAAATTTAGACTGAAGCGATGAAGACAGCCAAGCAAAGAAAAAACTCCTCACAGAGGTATGTGAGAGTGAAATCCCTCCTTATCGTTACCTTAGAAGGCCCTTCAAATTCCCAGCTGAGTGCGAGTGGTCTGCAAGGGTCACGCGCTACTATGAAATCCCCGTCACGATGGACCCTCAGCCAATCTGCTACTGCACAGACAACAAATTCCTCTCAATCCAGAAGTGCATTCAGGGACAAGAATTTGAAACAGAGCATAATGGGATTCACATCTTTAGTCCGCCAACTTTAAAACTGGTGTTAGTCCCAAATTGTGCAACTTGACAAGAGTTGTATCTCACATTCTTCTGTGTGACTGTGATAGAAAACAGAAACCATCAGACTTTAATTTGCTGAATTCCGTTTGTTCACTCCTGCAGTATTTGCAGTGCTCATATGTCAGTAACTTGGTATGTGTTGATGAAAGCTTATCTAAGCTTATCTGAAATTGAAGCACACCTGTCAATAAAAACTGTCTTCCCAATCAATCATTAACCTCATTATTCATTTTGTGATGGACAAACAGGTGTGATCATTTATATGTAAGTGAATCAGGCCTTAAAACACAACAGGAGCTTTCACCTCTCTGTTTAGCTCATTCACAAGCAGTGAACACACACACAAACACACACACGGAGTACACAGCCAGGAAGAAGTTGAGG
>JASGAU010405867.1:0-32112 GCA_030220045.1 Australoheros facetus
CACACACACACACACACACACACACACACACACACACACACACAAAGCCTGTAAGTATCTAATTATGTTTGCTTTGTCTTCTTCTGTTCTGTTTATAGGACACTCATGTTTGCGTCTTTTGCATTAACTGCTTGTGAGAACAGTCTCATTTTTGGGACTTACCTCCCATTTAGTAACAAAGAGCCAACCAACCACCATACTGCAGAGTTTAGATCTGGGGGGGGTTGGTGAGTGTGTGTGTGTGTGTGTGTGTGTGTGTGTGTGTGTGTGTGTGTGTGTGTGGTCTCCTTGGGGTCACCGCTTTCCAAACCTTAAAAGGAAATGTTTCACTTAAGCAGCTGAAAGTGAGCGAGATGACAAATGAGACGGTGCTAATGTCTCATTTTTAACATGCCGGCACTTATTCCTCACACAAGGTGGCAAAGAATTGGCTCCTCCCACTGGCTGGATTATTTTTCTTCTGGCTGTAGTAGTTTTCAGGTGGATGAGGCGAGAAGTTCACTGCTGAGATTTCAGGGAAGAATTGCATCCTAATCTCGAGATAAGAGACTTAAAGTGAACCTGTTATGATAATAGGTCCATATTTTTTATTCTTGGACTCTACTACAGTGGCTTTGCAACATTCACAGACCAAAATATTCCTTTTTTAATAGTGCAGCTACTTCATTCATCCACTGTCTAAAACCACAGTCTGTATATAAACCATAGCTCTTCTCCCTTTAAGCTACTTTTCTTCTGATTAGCTGCCCCTCACAAACAAATCATAGATTGAGGTTTTGTAGATCACGTGATGAATAACCATGACATTAACTTGTCCATCATGTGACAATCATGGTGATATTGCAGGATCAAGTGAATGAGGCTCCAGTCACACAGGCCAGGAGAATCCTACAATAATACAGAGAAAACCCAACAGTCCAAACGACCCCCTATGAGCAGCACTTGGTGACAGTGGGAAGGAAAAACTCCCTTTTAACAGGAAGAAACCTCCAGCAGAACCAGGCTCAGGGAGGGGGGGGTCATCTGCTGAGGGGGAGGGAGACAGGACAAAAGACATGCTGTGGAAGAGAGACAGAGATTGCTAAAGTCTCAGTCACACAGGCCTACAGACTGGTCACTGACCTCCTGGCAACTTCCTGTTGCTAGAGAATGTGTATTCACCTCCGGTTGGTAAAAACCTCCTTGTGATTGCTTTAGTTGCTATCAGATAGCTGCAGTCGTAGTTTGAATGGATGTGACGGATTTGTCTACCAACACTGAACGGCTGCTTTCCGAGCTGGAGTGAAACTGTGAAACCTGAAATGCAGAAGTAAAAGTTGCACCTTTTTGAAACGTTGGCTGCAGTTCTGAGGCTCGACTTTGAAAGCCAACCTTCTCCATTTTCGGCTTATGTCGCACTTTTTCAAGTATTACTATGACTGGACTGGTAGAGTATTTGTAGACAAACATGAAAAACTACAGTCAACCATGGCAATCTCCCAGCAGCCAAAGTGATCACTGGCAGGTTTTTGGCACAGCAGCTTCTTTGAATTCAATTTGACCCACTGACAGCAACCTGCAGGAATCACATCCAGCATGGCAGACAACTCCTGAGCAATGACTAAACTTCATGTGAGAAACCTCAGTATGGGCTGTTCCCTCTCTGTGACATCATTCAAAGCCGAGAGGAGAACAAATGTGTGAAACAGAGTGTTTATCCCTCATTCTGTGAAACTTTGATCATGTTTAACATGAACATCTCTGTAACAGGATATGTGACGAAGAGAAGAGAAAGCATCATGGATTCCTTCACCATGTGACATAAATATGCCTTTAAATAAATTACGGATGCTCTGAGCTTTGTTCGAGGTCATTTGTGACTCAGGATGTCATCAGGTCACATGATCGAGGTCATCTCGCTGCGATCTGGAATGATACAAATCCAAGTACAACACAAAATGTTTGTGTGTCTGGATTTTCTTTGTTTAATATTCATATAAGCTTGACAATATCAAATGCTTCTAATAACAGCATTAAACAGCAGTGATAATAAATAAGACACAAACGGCCTCTCTGTGATGAAAAAGCTGTTTGTGATGTCTTATCTTCATGCAGCGAGTGAAGTAATTAATAATTAACCAATCACAGCCTCTGTCAGCTGTCCTCTCTGCATCTGAGAACTCTTTTTGTGTCTCAACAGCTGCTCTTTAAATACAGATACACTCACTTCCTGGACACTCAGAGCATCGTGGGAACTCTTTTCTACACATGCGCCCTGCTCAAAAGAGCCTTGGCAGCAGCTGCACACCCTCAGCGACTTATTGTGATTTGGTGCTATATAAATAAAATAGAATTATTGAAATATAGTTTACGTTTTTTTGAAAAAAATAAAACAAACATATTTTGTCTAAAAATATCCTAAAATGGTTATTTTATATTTACATGAAACAGAATAAAGCAGGGACGTCCAAAATTGCGGCCCGCGGGCCACATCCGGCCACGCCCACTTCCGGCCCGCGAATTGATGTCAAAAATAACATACAATTTGGCCCTTTAAGTCACTTTTTTGACATTTCGCTTAACCCTCTTAATTGGAGTTGAAGGCGAAATGTCAAAAAAGCGGGCGTGGCCGGATGTGGCCCGCGGAATAAAGGAACAAAAATCAAAAAGCTTCAATCAGAGGATGTTTTTCATTTGTAGTTCAAGCATGAAAATGAAAATGGTGCCTCAGAGGGAGGACGGCATCGGTAATGCCCGAATCCCACCAGTCACCTGAGCAATGGCGGTGCAGGATGTGGTCCGTTGAGCCTCTCTCAGATTGCTGTTGAGGTTCTGCTGGAGGTGGGAGTGGAAGTGCAGTCCATCCTCACAGGCCTGTCCAGCATCTTCCCCCTCCTGATTCAACTCACCACCAGGTGGTGATCACAGTTCTCGCAGGTACAAAATCACCACCTGCTGACCAATCAGTTCTCTGGAAAACAGGAAGATCCCTCGGACCCCTGCGCATGGATATTAGGGGGTCTTTGTCTCTCCCTGATGAGCATCAGTAAGAATTCTTAGAAGGAACTTTATTCCTTGATTTTTTTTATTTTTTTCCTGTTGGCTACAATCTATTTGAAAAACTGCCGTTCTATAAGCCTCAGTATATTGATCGGGATAAACATCACACCTCGTTACAAAGCCAAAGTTTGAATTCTGTTTTTGTATTTATTTACTTCCTCTCAGGCTGGTTAGCCTAAATGCTAGAGATGTTAGGAAAAGTGAAGCCAGATAAGGCAAAGATCTCCTGGGTACCTTGAACCTGATTGATAATACACGTCCCGGTTTGTAGCTTAGCTCTTCTCCTCATTCAGCTGCAGATCTGATAATGCGATTATAAACTTGATCATTGACCTGTGACCTATGCTCTCCTGGTGACAAGCTGTGCTTGAAAGTGGTGTTCCTTATGGACAAACAGTGATTAGCACAGGAGTCCGATGACAGACCACCTGGGTTCAGAGTGGACAGATCGAGTGACGCCTCTCCTGATTTCACTGTCACACTCGATGCGAGAGGGGAAGTCCCCCAGCAGGGCCACTGTTAGGAAAATGATCAAAGTCCAGGAAACACAAAGAATTATCTTGCCCAAGGATACTTTGGGACGCAGTCTGGAGCAGCCAGGAATCGAACCACCAACCTTCCGATTAGTAAATGACTCACTCTACCTCCTGAGCCACAGCCACCCTGGTGTACTTGAAAAAGTATACTTTGCAAACGAGATAAGGAAGAGGTGCCTCTGCAGCTTCTCACGGCTCTGGAATAGGATAACGCTGCCTCTCTGACTTCACTTCTCAGCATCAAACACAATGTTCAAGGTTAAAGTGCGCTCCTTCGCTGCGACTCATTGCTTATGAAAAAGAAGCAGAATAAGATAGAAAGGAAAGAAACACGCCAGGTTCCATCGAGGTCCGGCACCTCGATGGAACCTGGCACGGCGTTTCTACAGGCAGTTAAGCATGACAAAAGCATAGTGACTGTAACACTCTGACTCTTTCCAGCAGCCCACCTGAGGACTCCAAGAAGGCTGCGTACTCTGAGCTGATATAGAAATGAAAAAGAAAGCATGCATGACTGAGGGATGAACAACCCATTCCTGTCTGTGTTTCTCCGTCAGGTACAACTACCACGGCATTGATCTGAACAGGAACTTCCCGGATGCTTTCGCTCGAGGTCAGCAGGTTGAGGAGAAGGACCGCGAAGCTGAGGTTGGTCTCAGTTTAGAATAAGACAGTATTTTTAAGTTTCCTCCATCATTAGGATGTTGCCGTGTGGTGTGTTTCAGGTCCGAGCTGTGATTGGCTGGTTGAGGACGGAGAGTTTTGTTCTCTCTGCAAACCTTCATGGAGGTGCTGTGGTGGCCAGTTACCCTTATGACAACGGAGGTAAGCACCCACTGTTGCACCCACACGCTGTTGTTTCGCAGTCTGACTCCAACTTTAGCTTAAACAGCATGAAAAGACTAAACTTGGTGGTCCACAACAATCTCATGCTTTTCTGTATATTTTCTTAAATTGTTTTTGGAGCTTTTTGATTCCTTCATATCAGTGTGTGAAACAGACTGCAAGAAAGAAAACAGGCTCTTAGACCCACCAGACAAATATACAATTACAGAGAGTCGTTTATTCACTGTGTGATAAATGAAGTGCATATCTTTTGTCTTGTGTCCTGCATCGGGAATATTTAGAATATATTCAAAGATGATGCAGCTGGAGCTTAAATTAACCCAGGAACATAAGAATACTTCAGGAGACTGCAGGTCTATCATAGAAAGTTAGACCACAAAGAGGACATACAACTGTGCCCCTCATAGTGACCTCTGGGGGGCTGTTTGGTCCGTGTACGACCATAGTGAGAGCTTGGTTCACATTGTTGGCATTAGGTCATTCCTGATGGCTGCCCTCATTCTGTTCATCGTTTTCATAGAAAACGATTCGAGGAGTTTCAGGTTTGGTGGACTCAGGATGAACTTTCTGCTACATGGAGCCACTACGCGTGAAGCAGCAGGGATTATGAGTGGTCACGGCCTTCAAATCTGAGGACATGGTTCTCAGCCAGGAAAGAGGAGAAGTTCAAGTCTTATGAGACTGACAGACAGATCGGTGTTGCATCCATATGTTGTGGTGAGGAGTTTGTTTTAAGAGTTTTGCTCCTCTCCTCACCTCATGGTCACGAGCTCTGGGTGGGGACTGAAGGAATAAAATGGAAACGAGCTTCCTCCCCAGCATGGCCGGGCTCTCCCATAGAGATGGGGTGAGGAGCTCCATCATTAGGGAGGGGCTCGGAGAAGAGCAGCTGCTCCTCCACATTGAAAAAATAAAACAGAAGAATTTTATTGTTATTATGCACATTAAAAATAAACACAGCACTTTTCATCATGCAGTGAAATTCTTATTTTTGACAGTCTCAAAAAATTTAAATGAAATTAAAGACATGAATTATAAAGACCTGCACTTAAAAACCTTAGTTGGAGGAACCAGTTGAGGTGGTTCAGTCACCTGACTAGGATACCTGGATGCTTCCTAGGTGAGGGGTTTACCCAGATCCAGATAAGCCACAGAAAATAGATCATACAGATTTCTCACTGCTAAAAACCTCGTTCACTTGTTTTAGAAGAAGAAAGAAAAGAGACTCTACATCTTGAGCAAATTTGATTTATTCTTAAAAACAAATTTGGGGAGTTTGAAGAAATCTGGCACCTCTTAATCTCCTATTTAAACACCTAAAATTATTTAAATCCTGTTCTTCAGATGTTTATGGGGAGCACTTAAATCAGGGGCTTAAAGTTTGTTTGTTTTGTATTTTTATTGTTTGCTTTTGTTTATTTTGATTGCAAAATGAAGAAAAGGAAGTATGTTTACCAAGATAAGGAGATTCATAATTTCTCAGTATAACTATTTGAATGAAAACACTCATTTAGAGAGAGTTACTGCATCCTCTGCTGGCACCGCCTCAACTTAAACAGTCTGCAAACTCACAGACGGAAAACTTTGGGTGGCGCGACGGCTGCTGGAAACAAAATAATTCCTCATGAACAGTCTGAGAATAAAGCTGGTTAAAAAAAAAAAAAACAGCATTCAACATCTAAATGTTTAAATAAAGTTTTCACGTTCTTTGCAAACAAAGTATTTCTCAGATGTGAGGAAAAAAAGGAACACAAACACTAACCACAGGTGTCTGCTGTGATCATTTTAACAGGTAGCGAACTGATGGGTGGGGCTAGCATCACCCCTGATGATGATGTGTTCATTCACCTGGCCAAGCAGTACTCCCATAACCACGCCTCGATGCACCAAGGAAACCTGTGTGTGGACAGCATGCCATTCCAGGAGGGCATCACCAACGGATTCCAGTGGTACCGTCTGGAAGGTCAGCAAGTCAGCCTGAGCACGGCATACGAAACCAGCGGCTGGTTAGCTTAGGTTATGCAAAGACTGGAATGATAATATGGGGGGTTTGTGGCGCTGCAGAAAACTTGCTTTAGATTAGCACTGTTGCACAACCAGTAAAATACCGAACTTTGCTCCACGATTTACTTATACTCAAGTGCAGTCCTGTGAAAAATTAAGTGCATCCTCTCTGCTTCTGTAAGAATTAAGAGGGTAAGAAATGTACCACCTCGGACTTCAGGTCTCAGTTAGCATGTTAAATATTAAAGTTCATGATCTTACAATTGGAAACAGACTGAAGATGGGCTGCAGGAGAAAACCTCTTTTCTCTAAAAAGAGAATGGCAGCTCGGCTTAGGTTTGCAAAGTTTTTTTTTTAATCAAACAACAAGACTTCAGGAATAATTTTATTTGGACCACATTGGAGAGGTTTGTCCATAATGCACATCAGCATGTTTGGAAAACCAAGCACAGCTTCAACCCAGCTGTCAGCACAGTGGTAGAGCTCTGATGATTTGGGCACCTTGCAGTCATTGAGTTGGCTATGAACTCTTCTTGTAGAGTCAAATGTGAGGCCATCTGTGCAGCAGATGAAGCCGGGCAGCAGGACAATGATCCCAAGCACAGCAGCAAATTTACAACAGAATGAGTGCATAAGTGAATGCTACAAACATCCATGAACTGAAGCAACATTATAAAGAAGAGTGGGCCAAAATGCATCCACAGCGATGTGACAGCCTGAGAAAGTCATACAGAAAAAACATTCCTTCAAGTTATTGCTGCTAAATGTGCTTCTACACGCTGCTAAACCGGTGGGTGCACTTAGTTTTTCACAGGACTGCACAGAGTCCTGTGAAAATCCTTTTTAACACGACTGTACAAAAGCAAGTTTTACAGGTTCTCTATTTTCACTCTTTGAGTTTCTATTGCAGTGGTTTCATCAAACTGAAGACCTTAACCAACGCAGCTACACAGCTGCAGCTGTTCAAATGGCCCAAGATAATGGGGTGGGAGGTGTTGTCATCTATTGTCAGAGTGGAGTATCCCAGCAAAAACACAGGACAGGAAATACTTTGACACTCATCACTTTAGTTTCATTAAAATACCATAAATCCAAGGAGAAGAGAGTCCTGGACATTAAAGGCTCATGAGTGACACCTAAAGAATCACTTCTACAAAATCCCCTTAAATATCAAAATAATTGTCTCACATTAAACTGTTTTTAATCTGTAAAAAACGTAATTTTTGTCTAGTTGACAGATTATTACCCAGCTTAATTTTTGCTGTAGAAACAACCGGAGACTCTGTGAACTCTTTTTTTTTATATTAATCATCATGAATTTGTTTCCTTCGTGGACGTGAAACTGGTTACAGGAGCCTTTAGAAACTCCTGCAGGTTAAACGGGGCCAAACAAAGGCTCTAAGTCACCATCAAATAAACAAAAACTCTCCAAAGCTGAGCAGCAATAAGACTATAGACAACCCAGAATGCATCTCTCTCAAACAAAAACATGAGACTGCCTGCGGTTTTTCATAAATTTCAGGTAAAATAATCACCTTGTATTTCTGAAGCCAGAAACCCGATGAGGAGCTGCAGGCTGCTCGGCGGTCACGCTGCCTGCTCTGAAACCTGATCGCTGTAACCTTTTCACGTATGTGGGAACTGTACGCGGCTCGAGGGGTTTGTTCACTCGTCACGATGGAGATTTGATTGTGGTTCGCGCATTCATTAGAAACAGGCAGAGAGCCTATTTTACAGTCCTCCTCCTCGCTTTTCTGTCCAACAGAAACCAGGATACCGATGCATTTAAACACCTTATCTGAACCTTCGTCATGTGTTCAGACTGTAATGGCTGAGATGGTGCAAAATCAAGACATAAAGATGATCAAATACCTGTTAGGGTAGCATTTAAAGAGATATAATTTATGTAAATATAACAAGATACTAACCTCCTAATTATATTCTGACTGCTCTTCATTATCATTCAGTATATATGTTTATGAGCAACTTGAGAAGTTGCCATTGCTGTGGAGCTCGCAGACTTTGAAATGCCTTAAAACTGATGAATAAAATCTTAAAATCAGTCCTAGACAGAAGCATTGGAGTAAAGCCAGAGTGAGGGCAATGTGATGTGGTGTGCTAAATCACAACAGAGCAGACACAACATTGTCTTCTGACAGTTTATGGACCAAAAGGTTTAACTGATACTGAAAACAGTCTGAATGTGTGTGATTGTGTGCATCAGGTGGGATGCAGGATTACAACTACGTGTGGGGGCAGTGTTTGGAGATTACTCTGGAACTGTCCTGCTGCAAGTATCCCCCAGCCGAAGCGCTTCCTTCTTTGTGGAGTGACAACAAAAATGCTCTGCTGGCCTACGTCTATCAGGTCCACCTGGGTCAGTACCCCGTCTCTACTGAATTCTACTGTTGGACCAACCAGTATTAATACTTAGTAATCACCTGGAATGTGGTGTGTTTAGGTGTCAAAGGTCAAGTGTTCGATGGCTCGGGTGTGCCGGTGCAGAATGCAGTGGTGGAGGTCAGAGGTCGCAAGAATATATGTCCATTCAGAACCAACCAACATGGGGAATACTACCGACTGCTGTTGCCTGGAAACTACACTTTCACAGTAAGCCTTTAAATCACAGTGCATCTATTTTAATAGAGATTTTTTTTCAGCATATAACTTACTGTTCAACCTAAATAAACATGAAATGTCGGCATTATAAAAAGATGGATGGCCAGCATTATTCTATTATTTTATCAGTATTCTAAACTGACCCCACTTCTTAGCTGTTTTATCACCTCAGTATAGACTTTTAAGAAGTTATGGACTCAAAGTAAAAAAAGACAATAAAGTAGGGTATGCTCATGGTTGGGCCTCCCATGTGATTGACAACTTGTTGTTGGAGTGTCAAATGGACCTCACTAACCAAAGGCGACTGAGTCCATTTTTTTCGACAGCTGTTCAAAAGTAACTACACTTTTTCGCTTATTAATGTCTTTCAATTCAATTTTATTTAAATAGCGCCAATTCATAACAGCAGTTGCCTCAAGGCACTTTATAGAGAAAACCCAACAATCAGACGACCCCCAGTGAGCAGCACTTGGTGACTTGGTTTTGTTGGGTTTTCTCTGTGTTATTGCAGGGTCTTTAACTTACAGTATAAAGTTTGTTGTGATTTGGTGGTATATAAATAAAACTGAATTGACTTGAACTGAATCTGCATAGTAATGAAAATGTATGCAGTGTTTTCTAATAATATTGTCTTGTCTCCCCTCTATCAGGTGACATATCCGGGTCACAAGGTTTTGACAGAGACTCTTTATGTCCCGTATGGTCCAGATCAATACTCTGCCCTTAAACACAACTTCCTGTTACAACGCAAAGCCAGAGCCACTGCCTTGGCCTTGGCTAGCACCACCCAAACTGACACCACCCCTGCCTGTAACTACACTTTACAAGAAAAAGCAGGAGGAGCGATGACCGGACCCACGTGGAGCAGCCTGGCTATGGGGCTCAGTCTGGCGGCAGCGCTGCGGTCGCTGCTCGACTGAAGTGAAATTGCTAGAAGGAGTTTGCAGGTTCAATTCTTGTCAACACCAAACCAAACACGAACAACAAAACAGAAATATGATGTCAACTGGATGCTTCTGAAGAGACACGTGAAGCCTGGAGTTTGGGTTTACCCCCCTGACACCAGCTTTGCTGCAACCCAGAAACGGACGAACTGCAGTGGAGAAAACCGTGATGGTCACAGCAGACAGAGCTGCAGCCAGGTTCATAAGCACAGAAGCTGCAGACTTCTCACAGGGATAACAGACCTTTTTTGCAGAATACACTTTGACATGTAGTAGTAGGATAAGCACCAGGTTAAAAGATAAAATATTATGAGTCTAACCCAAAAAGATCCCAAAAGACCTGAATGGCTGGTTTAAGATAAATAACGGGTGGTGCTATTTTTCAAGTCGGGTGATATTAAACCAGTACAGAATATGAGACAAGGTAATGGTAGGAGCTCCATGTGGATGTCAAACAGTAGAAAATGTAGAAGTTGTGGTTTAAAAATGGTGTTTCTGTTGCAGCATCTGCTCCATATACACATTTAGCTTTTTAATGCAACAAATTTTCCACTTAGATTTTTAAAATTTCCTGCAACTCCACCTTGACTTTCCCTTCCTAAACAGCACTTTAGTCAAACTATAGCTGGTTCAAACCATTCAACAGCCTCAGAGTATATAATAGTGGATAAGGATGTGTGACAGATCTGTTATCTATTGGATTTTATGAAAGTGTCTGCAAGTCCCTTGTTATGCACAACTTTTACTTACAAAGACGGTGTGAATTATCTAACGACATACTGACTGCATACCCAGCTATTCAGGTTTCTTGCACAACGTTATGCGCACATTGCTTGAGAGTTGTCTGCCATATTGGATGTGATACAACTGCTGGTCGCAAAGGAAAATTGTGCATTCCCGACTGGCTGATGAGTGGTTCCTGGGTGTTGCCAGTGCCACGGTTGCCCATAATTTGCATAGAGGACGCCAACTTGTCAGCAAACATTGGCCCATTAGTAGGTTTTTGCCATACTTTTCACAGTTTCAATGATTCCCACAGAGTAGTTGGCAAGTGTTTGCAGACAAGTTGGCGTCTTGCATGCAAACTATGGGAGACTGAAGCAATTGCAGGGAGGTTTTCAATGCACCAATGTATACCTTTTTGAAACCACTTTCACTGTGGAACAGCCAATTAGAAAACTGGTCAAGAACACACACATTTTTCCCAAATAACTGGTGGTTGCTAGTTGATTACCAACCAGTCTCTACGCCTGTGTGACTGAGGCCTCATTCACTCGACCCTACAACAGTACACATCCAAACTGTCAGGTGGTTAGCTGTCGTTTAACTGCAAAACCTGAATATGGACACCCACATACGTTTCAAAGCTATGACTGTGATTTGTTTTTGCCTTTTCAGTGTATTTGCAGGTGACAGAACCTGCAAGGTGCTTCCAAAATACTTTCCAAATTCTTCAGTCTGGCACATCAGATTAACTTTGGCTTTTTTATGTTGAAATTTAAAATATGTTTAAAATATGTGATAAAAAAAAAAAAAACACTTTCATAGCTAACTGGCATTAGTAACACCTCTGTTTGTGCTACTGCTACAACTCAAAAAGGGCTAACAGCTAATAGCTAACTGGCTAGTCAAAAATAAACATGCCGCTGAGCAGGATGGCCAAGCTAGCTGGTGTAGCTTGGTCATTAAAAGCCCAATAATTTGACACACTTCATATAAGACTACAGTATGTTTTGGACCAGTTTATGCTTCATCTCAGGAGGCTTTATAAACACAACTAATAAGTTACAATAGTTCCTCAGTTTTGGACTTTCTGTTGCCTCAAATATTTTACTTCAAGTTAGCAGTTTGTGTGTTATTGTTCACTAAAAGCAAAAGGTTGCACAGATTCACTTTCCCTCTCGAGGATTGGAGAAATATTTAAAAGGCTTAATAAATACTTGAAAATATTTAGTTTAAAATATATTTTATAGCCTTATTAATAATAGAGAAAATACACAGAAAAAAATCCTTAAGAAGGAAACCTCTGCAGAAAAAACTTTTGTGCAGTCTGACAGGAAGAAACAGGTTTTAAATGTGGATTTCTTCAAATTACAGCTCAGAGTTTGCTGTATTTAAACAGCACACACAGCAGAACATGGTGCCACTGCCTGAGGATTTTGACCTCTGCTGAGATTAGTGTTTTTTTTTAAAGTGTGACTGTAATTGTATATACACGGGGAGGTGGACGAGCATTTGAAATTAGCATTTGCAGGCACTGATTGCTGGTTTTAGAAAGCAGGCAGTATTCAGGACGTTACAGTGTGGAAATGACGACAATGTGAGCTGTGAGATTAAATGTTTCCGATGACGAGGCTCAGGCTGTCATCAAACGTGTTCATCCTTTTCTGCTTATCTAATATATTCATGCTTACTGGACAGATTGATCTAATGGAGGCTCAATTAAGGTGTCACAGAATAATTTCTAAGATATATAATGTGATATTTTTATGACTTTTGTTTATTTTATTGGCCTCTTCATTTATTTTATTTATTATTATTTAATCTATTTATTCATTACCTTAATATTAGATTACAGAGAAGAGCTAGGCAGAGGAAATAATCTGACATAAATAAAAAGTGGATTATGAAGTATAATCTAAAGCTAAAAGAACTCCACCTGGTGGAAGCGACTGTGCAGCATGCCTGCCAACTAAAATAAATTCATTTCCACCTTAAAAAAAAAAAAAAAAAGGTTACTGTGTCATTTATAGTACATAAAATTGCTTATAAATGCCAGTTGTCCTCTTGTAAAGCCAACTGGAGGTTAGTGGTGCTGATTTGGCTGCTTGTTGTTGGTGGTTATATTTGCAGCGTTGCATGCACAGGGTCACATCCATAAATCTGTCCTTCTACAACTCGTAACACATATAATAAACAAAGATGAAGAACTCCACTTGCAGGGGTGCCAAGCCGGCGACCACATAGCTATGCCGCGCTTCACGGTGCGGGCGGCGCGGGTTCGCGTCCCGGCCCGTCGCCAATTTGCCCGCGTGTCTTCCCCTGTGTCTTTCCCCCATTTCCTGTCTCTCTCCACTGTCACAAAAAGCCACTATGTGCAAAAAATAGAAATCCGCTTTGATGATAGTAAAAACATACTCCTGCTATCTGCAGAACTTGCCTTAAAATAAATCTGCTTTTAGGTTTTCTCTTATGGGAACTGTAGTTACAAAATTGAGGTGGCTCTCTCAGCCTTCCATACATTTCCCGATAATTACAGCATGCTCAAATTCTGTGGACATGTAAACAAAAGCCTGAGCATTAGGAAGGTCACAGGCCACAGTTATAATTAAAACCTGATGATTTAAGCCTGAACCCTCAGCCTCAGCTCATAAAGTATCTGTACACAGTGTATATTTATGTACAGCCCATGTATGTAAATGCATATCAAGTTCAGAGCCGCTCCAATGTCAAAACAAGGGGTGAAGTCCTGATTTAAACTCCACACAGAGCAGCTCTGGGTTATTTTACCCACCCTCAGGACAGAAACTCAGCGGCCTTCTGCAGATTTTTTTCCCCTGATTCAAAAATTATTCCTGCCAAATATGTATTTTCTACTTTTGTACTGTTTCATGTTAAACATGCTTTCGAAAAGTCCTCTGTGCCATGTTGGGAATGTTGGGAATGCAGGCTTCGGTCACTTTGTTTTGCCTTCTTCACATTTCATTAAAATTAAAAATGCATTCACTTTCTTGAATTCTGCTCAGTTAGCCTGGTTCTTAATGGAAATATGATTATAATATAAAAATCATTAAAAATGTAATGAGCTGTGTCTGTGGTTCTTTATGTCTGTGGTTCAAACTTTATTTTTATCACCTCTGTTCCCTGATGTGGTTCTTCATTTAAAAAAATATATATATATATACATATCTTCATCTTGTATTTATATTGAAGCCAGGAAATAGATTTTTTTTTTTAATGATAAAAGTTAAAAATGTACTTTTTTTGATTGTTAGTGATTTGGTGAAAATTGTCAAATAAAGAAACTAATTCAAAAACTGTATTTATTAAAAAGTTTTTTTGTTTACATAGAAGGTTAATGTATTTTATATCTTATGGTTTTAATTACAAAAACTAAATGTAAAATTATACTCTAATTACAGGAAGTACTACTATGATATAAGTAGCCTTAAAAAATAAATATATATATATATATATAAATTATGAATATAAATTATATATTTCAGAGTTATATTTTAGTTAGAAATTTAAAGACTTTAATAATTTCTCAAAAATTTATTTAAATATTTAAACATTTTTCATCTTAATTTCTTCATTTTTGGTTCACATGTTTTCCCATATTTTGTGACTATTTTTGTCAATTATGGGCTTCCAAATAGGTCAAATGGCTTCTTCATTGTGATCTCTTTTTGACTCAAGTTTTGACTCAAATGAACTTCCATATAATCGGGACATTTTACTTAGTTTCTCCTTGTGTCCTTAATGGGCTTCCATCCAGTCTGTGATTTGCACCGGTGAAGCTAATGAGCAGAGCGCAGCAGTAACGAAAGGTAGCACAGGTGAGTTTTGGCGTCTCTTTATATACACTGAATCGTATTTTGTGGGTCAACTTTTCCAACAAATATTTAAAAGGACAACAAATCTCACGCTCATGTGCAACATATGTCTAACTTTATTCTAAATTGCATGTCAGGCCTAAAGAGCCGCAGCTCGTCCTTTTTTTCCTGTCAGTTCTTTCTTTGTACATTTTGACACAATAGATTCATAGACAATACTGCCCCTCTGTGTCTTTAATGAGGAACTGCACTTTTGGGGTCGTGCGCTTTTTATAAACCTTCTGGTGCAGCTTTACGGAAAAACAGCCAATTTTCAGAATAATCTGATTTGACTCGTCATGCTGTCTGCATTTGTTGGTGTTCACTGTCCCCATTGAAGCTTCTGTTGTCACTGAACTCTGGATTTCTGGATGAATGGATAAACTTCCAAAGCAAATTTAAAGGCCTTTCTTTAACCGTTTTGGTCACCACATAAACAACTGGTTAGACAAACTGCATTAGATCAACACAAAGATTCACATTTAAATTTAAGGAGTCACTCTGTCCAAACGTCACTTCTTTTTAGTATCAAAGGTAGCGAGGAGAAACCTTTAATTAAATGTAAACTTGTTAGAAATGAACTACATTAACATGAAGATCTCAAACAGGAATTTAAACCTTTCTGTTTAATTACATTTTTTTTTTTTTTAGTCCCAAATTAACTAACGCTTTCAGGAAAAGAAACAGCTATTATGACTTTAAGTCCAACACCTCTCTGATATATTTAATTCATAAACAGTTAATACTTCTGTTGAACCCCCTTTAATTAAAGCTGAAAGTCCGCGCTTCAACCCCATCAGTTCTGTGATTTAAAGTTCTCTGATGTGGACAAATTGATGTCAAAAATCAATTTGGCCCTTTAAGTTATCTTAAAGGGCCAAATTGTATGTTATTTTTGACAGGCTGCAGCCTATCCCAGCTGAGGCAGGAGGCAGAGACCCAAACTGCTTTGTGCATCAGGCTGTAAGCATGTTTATTTCTGCTTTAAAGTTGGACATTTCAACTAGGGATGTGCCGATCCGATATTCAGTATCGGTATCGGTCCGATCCTTGCCTAAATTACTGGATCAGATATCGGAAAGAAATTTTAAAAAATGCAATCCGATCCGATCCGACCCACATTAGCTGCATTATAGTTCTCCGTCGTCTTCTTCTTGTGGGTTAAACCAGCTTAAAGCTGCATTACCGCCATCTACCGGAATGGAGTGGTGATCAGGAAATAACCCCCTCAGTTCTCTGTCGGTGCGACGGATTCCCTTTAACACTGAGTGGATCATCGCTGACATGTGTTTCCACGCCTCTGCGTGTTTGTGTGTTGTGTTCGCTGTGCTGAGAATTTGAGCAGTTATTTTTTTCTCTACTTCAGCTCCCGGACATACTGCTAGCGAGCTAGTGATCGTCCGGTACCGGAAGGACCCCTTCCCCGTCAAAATATTTTTGATACTTTAATCCCTGATTAGTGACTAAATATAGACCTGCAGTAGAAACGTTTTTAGGAGAATACTTGTGAATATAAAGCATTACAAGATTACGCTCACGCAGCCCCCAGTTTTTCAACACTGATAGCAGCAGTAGTTGCAGCCCTAATGAAATTTGCAATATACCATAAACCAATGCATCACCTTCTCACACAGGAGCATCAGGATTCAGGTGATAGAGCGATTGTTGTAAGTAAAGTTTATTTATTTAGTGCTTTTCACAGACAAAAAGTCACAAAGCACTGTACAATAATTAAAACACAATATCAAAAAAAACTGATAAAACACCATGTTAAAAACATATTAACATTACCATATTAAAAGAATAAAAGTCAACAGAAATCCTGGTTAAACAGAAAAGTTTTCAAATGTTTTTTTAAGACTCCACAGAGTCAGCTAAATGGAGCTGGAGTGGTAAACAGATCCAGAGCTTTGGTGCCAGTGCCTGAAAAGCTCTGCCCCTCCCTGGTTCTTAGTCTTGTACCTGGGACAACTAAAAGATTTTGATTTTGTTGTGTGTGAGACTGTTGACGTATGTAAAATGTATCCAGGCATTTGAAATCAATTTTTTTTTATTTTTTTTTTTTAAAGATCGGATTTGTATCGGCAGATAAAGTATCGGTATTGGACCTAAAAAAGTGGTATCGTGCCATCCCTAATTTCAACACTGGAGTCTATGGAGACTCACTCACTTTTGGAGAAGGCCTCAAGAGGCGATTAAAGGAACTGCAGCTTTTAGCACTGTCTTCATTTTTCAGCCGTGGAGGTTCAGATCTGCAAATTAAGAATGTCTTTGTCAGTGTGACTGGGGAAAAAAGCTCAAATCAGCTAAATCAAGCCATTAGAAATGCTTCCTTTATATTTTTTGTTTTTGGTAATTGTTCTTATCCGTGTATCCGGTTGACTCTAATGCAGCCCATGTCATGTTTTTATTATAGCAGAAAAATCTTTTCATTGAATCTTCCAGACTCAGCATGCTGAAATTTTTTGATGAGGATGAAAAACTCTCAGCATGAGTCCAGAAGTCATTTTCTACTTCCTGCTGGAGACGGCGAGAACAATCAATTATTTCCTGAAAGTCACTTTGCTGTCGGCTGTAATTGAGGTGAGAGCAGCGGCGAGGCTGGATGTGAGGTTTGAGTGTGGGCGGCATGACTCATTTTAGGTTTAAGCACAAAAGGAGCAGTGAGGAAGGAGGCTGGAGGCTAATAACAATAATAAAAGTACTTCTGAGACGTCATGGTGGAACAAACTGTTTTCTTTTCCTGCTGGTTCTCAACATCATCTGTCGTCAAGAACCAGAGACCACAGACCAGAGTCCCCTCAGTTTGGGCACATGGAACATTAAAGTTTCACTGCAGACTTATTTTTGTCTTTGTTTTGAGTGGAAGGAGACTTGGACTTCGGTGAAAGCCTCATCAAAGATCTTCTAAACAACTGAGAACTCCCACTCTCTGACCTTCAGGCTACATAGGGGGCAATCACAATCTACACTATACTGCCAAAAATATCCACTCACCCATTTAAATCATTGAGTTCAGGTGTTCCAGTCACTTCCACGGCCACAGGTGTATAAACCAAGCACCTGGCATGCAGACTGCTTCTACAAACATTAGTGAAAGAATGGGTCGCTCTCAGGAGCTCAGTGAATTCCAGCGTTTTTCAGGAGTTGGGCTCGGCCCCTTAGTTCCAGTGAAAGGAACTCTTAATGCTTCAGCATACCAAGACATTTGGGACAATTTGATGCTCCTAACTTTGTGGGTACAGTTTGGGGATGGCCCCTTCCTGTTCCAACATGACTGCACACCAGTGCACAAAGCAGCTCCATAAAGACATGGATGAGCCAGTTTGGTGTGGAAGAACTCTCCTGGCCTGCACAGAGTCCTGACCTCAGAACACCTTTGGGATGGAGACTGTGAGCCAGGCCTTCTCTCCAACATCAGTGTCTGACCTCACAGATGTGCTTCTGGAAGAATGGTTAAAAATTCCATAAATGTTTTTGATCACAGCTGAGATGATGAAGTTCCATGTTCTAGATTTTTTTTTAACAGGCTGTAATGAAATACCTTTCCTCGAGCCTTATGGACATCACAGCACAACGAGCCACTTTTACAGCACAGCTTTAATCAAAGGACACTTCATGCCTTTGATTAAAGCATGAAGCCAGTAGCAGCAGCCTCCTGATAATGTCACCCTCAACCACCACAAGATTTGCTTCTTGCACACATGGAGGTCTGTGCTGTGGATTAACTTCTAACATCTTGTTATCGTGTCATAAACCTTTTAATGGACCAATCGGCATGCAAAATGCTCATGTTTTATTTTGTGGGGTAATTTGGTGTGATGGTGCCTGTTTTGCTGTGCTTTATGGTGGTTTTTCTGCGTGTTATTGCATCTTATTTTGCTTAGTTGTATGGTAATTCTGGCATATTTGAGTTATTGTGCGTGTTTTTTGTAGTTCTAGTTCCCTCTGGCTACTTTGTGATACTTTTGTGCATCATTGAGGTATTTTTTTTAATTTTCTTTTAGTCTGCGTTTGTTCACTTTGCTTTTCTTTATAGTGCTTTTGATCACTTTAAATCTCAGTCCTGTAATTTTGGGGCCCTTATGGAGAATTTGTTGATTGCACCTATATTTGTTCTCATTTCTCACTCTTTGTGGTGGTTTGGGGATTTTATTGCACGGTTTGGAAGTTTTTGGGACATTTTGTTGGTTTTGGGCCTCCTTGTGCAGAGTTTGTGCATCATTTGGGGTGTGTTGTGTACCACTGTGGTAATTTCAGTGGTAAATTTGGCTTTCGTAGGTTACATGCTTCTGTTGGTTCTGTTTCCTTATGGCAATATTGTGGTGCGTTTTTGGTGGGGGTTTTTTTTTTGTTTGTTTTTCACTTTGGTAGTACTGTTTCATGCCTCCTTGTGCTGGATTTGCCCATAATTTTAGTTGCTTTGCATCTCTTTTTCTTCCCCATTTTTGCAATTTTCTCTGCTGGTTTTGCGCCTGATTTGCTGGTTTTGGGGGTCTCACTTTGGCCATTTTAATTTCATGTTGCCCGTCTTTTTGGTCAGTTTGTCTTTTTGTGGTAGGGTTCAATTAATTTTTGTAGATTTTTGTGTGTCACTTTTGCACCTCTTTGGTTTTCATCTTTTTTCTTTTTGTATGTCTTCCTTGGACTTTTTGTATATCAGGGTCCCTCTCTGCACCCAAAGGCCCTGCTCCTGTTGTGGTTGACCTGATCAGTAACTTATCCATGCTTCAGATATGTTTCCAGCACTTTAAAAAAAAAAAGGGGGGGTCTGTCACCACTTACTTTCTAATCCCATCGCAGCTCCATTTGAGCAGAAATGCAGCAATTAAATAAATTCTAGCTGACTTTGATCTACTTCCTTCAATATTGTGTAGCGATTTTAAAGCACGACGCGCGCACACACTCGAGAGGCTCTGCTCCCTCAGCAGCAGGGGTCAACACACTCTCCGTTTCTCCTCCCTCCCCTCCACCTCCTCTCTTTCCTTGGCGTCATTTAATCCTCCACGCTGGGCGCTTCAGCTGATAGAGTGAGGAATAAGAGAGGTTTTTGTCCTCTCTGTTCGTACCCGCTCTCCTCGCTTCATTTCTTCCATCGCTTCCTCTTTTTCTTGCTCCTGTTTTTTTTTTTCTTTTCTTTCCGAGATGGGATGTGGAAATTCCTCCCCAACCAAACACATGACTAACAGCAGCAGCAGCAGCAGCAAGAGTACTGGAGGTGAGGACGCTGAAAAACATGTTAGTTATATTATTAGGGCAGCTGACAAATTTGTTATTTATTATTTTTGCCTTTAGAAATATTCAAGGTATCCTAGCAGTGTTTTTTCTGTCCTGCAGTTGTTAGAGGTCCAGCATGGAGAGTTTTTGAGCAGCTAAACACAAACAAAGCTGCAGGAGAGGAAAGTCCACTTTTGGATTCTATGTGAAAACAAACTGGCTGCTTAGACTCAATTAATCAAAGTTTTTAGGGATTTGTGACACGCTGGAAACGCACAATCAGTTTATCTTTAAGGTTTCAGTTTGAAGTTTGTTGTGTTTTGGGTTATGTCAGCGTGCAGGATCCACTGATTTTACTTTTGTGGGGGTTCTGGACTAAGTGATCGCTTCGTTATTTTATGATGGTTTTTATGCATCTTTGTGGTAATTTTATGTCTGATTTTAGTCATTCTGCATGTCTTCATGATGGTCTTGTGAGGAATTTTTGGTGTCTGTCTTATTGTATCTCATTGTGGATATTTTTAGCCTCATTTTGGTAATTTTCCATCTCATGACTGTTTCATGTCTCCTCTTGGTTGTTTCGGGCCACTTTCAGGTGGATTTGCATCTCAAACTGACTCATCTCTTGAGTCATTTTACACTCTTTTGTGTCTCTGTGATTTTTTTTTTTTTGTGTGTCATTTTTGTTGTTTCTATTGGTGCATATGTTACATACCAATTTAATGTAAAATGCTTCACATTTGCAACAGTTTGTTGTTTTATCAGTTATTTGGGGCTTGCTGATTATGTACGGAGTCTTTTTAACTAAATTTTGTCTCTCAGGAAACATGAAGTTGGCCTGTCTGATTCTTTTGGTGGAGGTTATAGAAATAACAATAATTCACATGTTGGGATTACTTAAATGAGAGAAGGAAACACAAGGATGGAAAGAAGTCAAATCGATGAAGTAATGATGCCACGAAAACAATGTCAGAAAGGGGAAAAGAATAAAGGAAGGAAAGAAAGGAAGGGAGGAACATATGAAGGAAAAAAGAGAAGACAAGGAAACCTGAAACAATTCAGCAGCTTTTCCATTTATACCAAAATGTCACCACAAATATCCAAATAAAGTTCTCATCTGCTTTTCTTGTCTGTCTTTACTTTCTTACAGTTGTTCTCACTGCTGTAGATGAAATTAATGCCGAGGCAGATAACAGATACTGAGTGTTCAGTGTGTGAAAATGTGAACTTGTTTTTAAAGAAGTGATTCCAGTGAGCAGAAAATGAATTTAACTCTCGATTGATCTCGTTTCTGTCGCTGACTTCAGGTCCTGCCGAGTTTTCATCAAAGCTGTGAGTACATTTTCAAACACATTTTCATCTTGAAACATGTCGCCGTTGTTCGACCTTTCGTTTTATCGGAAATCAGCTGACTGTGTGTGCGTGTGTTGACAGATCAGATGAGTTGGTGCCAGAAGACGACAAACGGAAGCGAGTCATTTATTCTTAATTTTCAAATCTTGTTATATATTATGTCTCATCTTAATCTATTTATCTAATGAGCTGATAATGTGCAGCTAACTGTGTGTGTGTGTGTGTGTGTGTGTGTGTGTGTGTGTGAGAGATCAGGAACTATGGAGGTGTGTATGTGGGGTTGCCTACAGACCTGAGCAGCATCCCCCAAGTCCAGATTGGTGCTCTTAGAGGTAACACCTGCTTCCACTGTATCCACTGAAATGGTTTCACTTGAGTTTTTTTTATATACCACCAATTCACAACAGCAGTGATCTACAGGCACTTTATGTTGTAAGGTGAACATCCTCCAACATCAGAGACAACCCTAATGATCTATTGATCCCCTATGAGCAGCACTTGGTGATAGTGGGGAAGATGAACTCCCTTAAAACTGGAACAGGTTCTTGTAAATTGGACTGAGTTTGGCTCTGCAGTTTAGCATAGATCTCAATGTCAATGTCACCAAAGGTGTTCCACAAAGATCCATTTCCTTTTTCTTTTTTTTTGTTGTTGGCTTTGGGTAAGGTCATTAGAGCAAAAACACACCTCTATGCTGATGATAGTCTCATTTATATACATGCTCACACTAAACCACAGGTCGAGCAGGAACTTCACGTTGCATTTAAAGCATTCAATTTAAATGTTTTTCCACACCTGGAGTTAGTTTCACTGCTTTAAAGCCAAAATAGTCTTGAGCCAACACCCTAATTTGTTTTGCTAGGAAAATGTGTACAGCGACTTGGTATGATCACCTTTATTCTTCAACAGAGCCTGAACTCTTAGGCAACTTTCCTGTCATTTCTTCAAGTAGTCTTCAGGAATAGTTCTCCAGGCTTCTTGAAGGATGTTCAAAGCTCTTCTTTGGATGTTGGCTGCATTTTGTGCCATTCTGTCAAGATGATCCCACACTGCTCCAATAATCTTGAGGTCCAGGCTCTGGGAGGCCAATTCATGGCTGAAAGTGTTCCTTTGTGTGGTTTGCTTTTACTGCATTGGCAGTGTTTGGCATCATTGTCATGCTGAAAAATGACGCTGTTGACAATCAGATGTTTTCCAGATTGTGTTGCATGGCGGATCAAAATCTGATTGTACTTTTCTTTGTTCATAATTCCATTAATTTTAATAAGAACAGCACTGGCTGAAATGCATCCCCAAATGGTGACAGAACCTCCACCGTGTTTTATGGCTCTAACTGTCTCCCGACCTCCTCCACACACACTGACAACAATTCAACCCAAAAATTTGGATTCATCACTCCGTCAGGCCTGTAGACACTGACATAGCACTGGTTCATTCATCATGCAAAATCTAAACATGTAAATAAGGAAGGACCACAGCCCCACAAACTAGATGTCTGTGTACACATCACATCCCAAATATGATCAGAACTCATGACCAAGTAAACACGCACAGCCTCAATTTCCTGTTGAATCTTCAGGGTCATGAGAGCCTGGGAGAGAGAACCCTGCACAACACTGTGCATTAGTTGGTAATGCGTGCGTGTGTGTGTGTGTGTGTGTGTGTGAGAGACACACGTCAGCTCTGTGTTTTATAATATAATGATGCTATGAGTACATTAAACGTATTGTTTGATGTCTGTGTGGAAGTTAATTAACTCGTCCTCTGCTGCAGAGCCACAGAGAGACTCGCTCTCCCTCAGGAAGCCGCTGTGGGGGGACTGACTCTGGCTTTAATGAAGAGCCAGGCCTGTGCATGCTTCAGTGTGTGAGTGACGACCTCCTCCTCCAGTTCTTCTCCAATGTTTCATTAATGAGACCTGAGATGTTATGTCAGCACTTAAAGGGCCATACCAGTGTTTTTGCCTCAGTTCAGTTTTTGAAGAGTGCAGTTCTTCACCACAGCCAGTTTCCCATCATAGAGTTTTAAAGAAGGTGACCTGGGCAAAGTGATTGTACAGGGTGGGCCATTTATATGGATACACCTTAATAAAATGGGAATGGTTGGTGATATTAACTTCCTGTTTGTGGCACATTAGTATATGGGAGGGGGGAAACTTTTCAACATGGGTGGTGACCATGGCGGCCATCTTTATTTACGTAACTTTATTCTTTAGTGAAAGAATAAAGTTACGTTACGTTAAAAGTTACGTTAAAACCAAGCACACCATTGTTTTTCTTGTGAAATTCCCAATACGTTTGATGTGTCACATGACCCGCTTCCCATTGAAAAAAACAAAAGTTGGATCCACAATGGCCGACTTCAAGATGGCCGCCATGGTCACCACCCATCTTGAAAAGTTTCCCCCCTCCCATATACTAATGTGCCACAAACAGGAAGTTAATATCACCAACCATTCCCATTTTATTAAGGTGTATCCACATAAATGGCCCACCCTGTATAACAGGTATTTGGAGCATTTTAATACAGTCAAAAAACAGGTCCTGCTCTTCATTTAAAACAATACAGAGATGCTGTTATGCGTTGTAGCTCAGTGCATGAAAACACCAGCAGAGGGCAGTAACACTGAAAATGCAGCTGAGCTCAGTGAGCTGTGAAAGATGCAGTGAACCAACTATTACAACTGAACTGTTCAGGAGTATTTCCGGTTTGATGAAGCTGAGCCAGCCGACACGAATGCAGATGTGGCTGAAAGTTTTGGCATATTTTGTGCCTCACACAGTTTTTATTTGGATTATGATACAATTATGATACAATTTACAGTGAAGAACATTTATAAATATTTAAAAAAGAGTCAACACTTACACTGTCAACCCTTCTTCTTCATAACTCCTGCATGTTATGACTGATGGAGATCCACTCCAGTTTCTGGGCTTCTGCTTGTCCACCAGCTTTTTAATAACTGATCATAGATTCTCGATCTCATTAAGATCTGAGGAGTTTCCCGGACATGGAGCCAAAATGTTAACTTGATGATCATGTTTGTCATGTGACATCATTCAGTTCAGTTCAGCCCACGAACAGTGCATCATTCTACCTCGTATCCTCGTTCAGCAAACCTCTCGGCTGTGAGGGGGATATACCCCACACACACCTGGAGGCGCGACCCGGCCCGTCAGCCGGCGAAATTTGCCCCCTTAGTGATTTTTTTTTTTTTTTAAACCCTGTAGTAACACCGCTGTGTGGATTGTGATCGATCAACTGTTTCTTGTAAACATAGTTATCAGAAGTTTGAACCATTAAACTATTAGTCTGATAATCCACTGAAATGCTACAAACCGCACACAGTGAAGCGATCCAGTTTATGAGTGAGGCGACGCCTTGCAGACAGCTGCATGTGTGTCACCCACACTCCCAACTTTAAGCCTTAACAGTTTCCAGATGCACGGGTTACAGTTTTACATTTAAAGGTTCAAACTATCCACCGAGGCTCAAAGTGTTTTTGTATCAGCTTGTAAACGTGTTTATTTCTACTGTAAAGTTGAACATGTTAACATGGGAGTCTATGGGGACTCGTATGGAGCTGCAGGAGGAGCTGCAGTTTTTTTTTTTTTGACATTTGGACACTGGCTTCACTTTTCAGCCTCAGAGGATTTTGCTTGAAATTTTAAAAAAATTATAATCTGGCATAAAGTGAGACCAGTAAATGCAGAGGAACATCTGGAAAGTCTGAAAAACACATTCAGAAATCTAAAAACGTGAAAAAAGCTGCTAAAATAAGAAAAACCCTGGTAATGACCTTTAGGACACAGTGACATCCAAACTAAGAGCTCTGTATAGATCTCGATGGCACCCACTGAATCCTATTTTTGTCTGTGCTTATCTGTGAACTGACAGGTGCAAAGGAAGAATGACACAGCAAGAGGGAGTTTGTCGAGTGAGGAAAAAGAAACCCCGCAGGCGTCCATCAGCTCCTCTGTGTTGTCATCAGGACCCCATCGAGTCGCCGCTGAGCAGCAGCAGCAGCACCCAGCAGAGCCAATTTCATATCTCAGCGTCCCCTCAGAGGGCTTTAATAGGATCATCTCCACCTGGTTTAGACAACTGCAGCGACCCCGGATAAACTAGTTAGAGAGTCTAGAAGCAGACTGGGCGTTTTAAATCGGTCACACTTTGCTGCTCCGGTGGCATAAGGCTGCATGCTGATTTGTACAGTTTGGTGAATATTATGGCAGAGCTTCTCTGATGGATGAAACGTGAAGTTATTAGGTAGGGGAATATGTTTTTGTATTGTAAACAAATGTCCTGAAAATACCCAAACTGATGGTGTCCTGATGGCATCACATCAAACTCCAGCAGCTGGTAAGAAGACTGCGAGGTTTCAACAGACTGTTCCAGCAGCTCGAACCATAAAAGCTAAAAACTTCCTCTCGAATTATTAAATGATGCTTCTGCAGTTTGGATTTGGATCACTCCTTCAAAACTCTTTGGATCTGAATGATTCACACGAGATTAAACTGTTCGCAGGACACGATCTGCAGCTTACGGCTCAGTCACAGAGCAAAAATAGGACGGCAACCTTCTTGCAACTAGGAAAAAGTGGTGGTTGCCCAGTGATTGCAAGTAGTTGCAGTGACAAACTGGTTGCCCAGAGGCTGAGGGTGTTCCACGCTTACAACCACTTTTGAGAGCAATACAATTGCACAGGTCAGCTGGCTGGAGGCAACCTGTTTCCAAACAATTTGCAGTACGACTCAAATGCTTTAGAATTGGTTTTAGTAACAAGGAAATTATTTCTTTTAGTACATAAACACGATGTAGTGATAAGTATGAGGACGTTAAAGAGATGGTGCAGAAAGCTGCATCTGCTCAGAAGCAAAAAACACACAAACTGGCAACAGACTTAAACAAGGATAGTGATGGTTGCATCTTCGTGCAGCACAGAGGGGACATGTAGAATCACGAGACACAATAAGACAGCTGATCAAGTTGTTTCATCTACCCGAGGCATTTAGTAGAGGGTACAGCAGCCGTGGCAGCTGTTTGACTTGAAATGACAACTTTAATCTCAAAATTTTGACTTTATTCTCTAAATGCACGATTTAATTTTTGTTTCTCAATGTAGGCCTAATGCTGCTTCGTAGAAGCCGATGTCGAACTGCTATAAACCTGCGTTTTGTCTTTTGGCCAGCAGGGGGCAGCCCCTGTAGTTGAAAAGACTTCAAACTGTATAGATGTCTGGGAAAATGGCTCTACTTGTCACTTCCTTTATGACCTCAGTAAACCCTTTCCTGATGAGTTTGAGTCACCAAATAATAGCCTGACTGTATTTTTTAAAATGACATTTATTAGAGTGGAGAAAGTTCAGCCGGTCTACCTTGTGATTAACAAGTCGAAACATGGCTGCCATCTCTGCCAATTTCACTTCATTTTGGGGTGAAATACTGCTGAATGAAATGATACATCTTCACTGAACTTTTTTAAAAATTATTTTATTATTTTTATTAGCACTGCTGCCTCACAGCTAGAAGGTCTGCGTTTGATTCCACCTTGGCCCGGCCCTCTCTGTGTGGAGTTTGCATGTTTCCTCCCACAGTCCAAAGACATGCAGTTACTGGGGTTAGGTTAATTGGTCACTCTAAATTGCCCACAGGTGTGAGTGTTTGTCTGCATTAGCCCTGCGGCAGGCTGGTGACCTGTACAAGGTGTACCCAGCCTCTCGCCCTATGACAGCTGGGATTGGCCACCTTGAACAGGATAAGTGACAGAGAATGAATGGATGGGACTACAAGATTAGGACATTTAGTGAGTTCTTTAGAGTCTCTGCAGACCTCACCTTAGCTCACCTGAGGTTTGCTTTGTTGGGAATGAGTACCTGCTGCCTCTTGTCTCAGCCCTGCACAGGCGGCGAGCGGCGTCTGCTGTGAGGTGACGTCGGTGAACCGGCCTCCCCTCAGAGCATCCACAGTAACCACAGACATGAAACTCAGCAGGAAAGCTGCCGTCATTCAGCTTCACTGCTGCCGGCTCTTTTCTTCCTCTTCTGCTAAGAAGCCTCAGCTTTAGTGGAGGACATCAGGATCCAGATGTGGCAGTTTTATTTTCTAAAGCAACTATTTCAGCTTCTAAAATATGAATATATGCCAAAAACCTTTGTTGGGCAAATCGTGATGGTAGTTTCTGGTTACTGGAAGTTTTAATTCTCAAGAATTCGTAGCTGTGATGAAATGATTTACTGTGTTCACTGTAAACCTTATGAACATGTTACCTGTGTTCATTACCTTGGAGTTTTGTCACCTGTAAAAGTCTGTGTAGAGAGCTTTTTGTTTTGTCTTTAAATCAATAAAAATATAAATGCAGAAGTGCAGCTTCAAATCATCTCACCACCGAATATTTAAAGGATGGATGGATGGAGTTTGATTATTCCGGCTGCTGTCACCTGCTGTCACTTACATCCAGCCCAGGGAGATGATTTCTAAATTCATCAGGACACGAGGACCCCATAAAAAGCAGCTGGTATGTTCACTTTTAACCGCCTTATTATTTTTAAAGTGCATACAGATGACATCACTGGATACTGAATAACTCTTCAGTGGTCTTTTTTTCTGATTTCCAAACAGATTTTTTGAGGCACTTTACTCTGGATGACATCAAAGATGGTGAAACCATGAGGTAAGTCTGTCTTTGCTTTCTTTCCTCTGTGGCTCCCTGTAGAAAGGTGCCATAAACTGCAGTTTGGCCACTCGAAGTTCAGTCCAGTTCAGTGCTGGGGGGGCTGAAGCCCATCCCAGCTGTCATAAAGCATGAGGGTAAACCCTGGACAGGTCGCAGGGCTAACGCCGAGACAGACGACACATTTATGGCTACCGCCGATTTTAGGAATGACAGATTAGCCAGATCCATGCATGCGGTGGGAGGAACCCGGAATACCTGGAAACATCCATGCAGGTACAGCAGGAGCAAACTCCACTGACTAGATTCAAACCAAGGTGCCCACCACAGTTCTGCCTCAACACAGATCCACTGAAGTAAATGTTAGACAAAAGTGCTTAGCCATAGAAAAAAAGCAGTTGAACACACTGAGTGAAAAAAGCTTAAAGTAAAAAAAAAACCTTTGAGTGTTCAATTAGAGCAGAAGAGCACTGTACAAGTACCAGGCCATTTACCACACAGATACCTGCTAAATAATACCAGAAACTACAATTTCACCAAGACTAGAGCACAGAGCAGCCTGTTAGATATAAATTAAATAATAATAATTACACACACACACACACGTGCTTTTTGTACTGAATAATGGACATTTCCTCTTTGGTTAAAAATAAATACTTTATTTGTTTTTGGAACAAAAGTTTGGCTTTGACGTGTCTGCTGAAGAAAAGCAGAACAAACCACAAACTGCCAGCAGAGGGAATGAGTGCCAGCTGTGACCTGCACAGGTGCAATAATCCACCAATGGGCTTGAAGTGTGCAGGAATGAGTGTGTGTGGTTTAACAAACTGAGGTCTGTGTGGTTTGGAGGTCACGCTGAAGCTGGAGGAGGTTCTCGCTTCAGTCTGCAGGAGGAATGTGACAGCAGAAACCATGCGAGTTGTTTCAGATCCCACCTGAGCCGCAGCGATCAGTGAAAGGTCATGAAGATGAGCCCTTTTACACACAAAAACTGAACACGTTAGAACTACAGGTCTAAAGAATATGAAGTTAAATGTTTGTCAATTCATGGTCCCTGATGACCAGCTAGATGATTTATTGCTGTAGGTCAAAGAGTCGCACACTGTGCATTATGGAGGGTGGATGGTGCTTTAGGACTGACCCCCCTCTTCCTGCACTGGTGTGGTATCAGGGATCTTAAAGAGGGCGTTCACTCTCACCAACTCTGCTATAAAGTGAAGCTGAGCTGCAGGTTCATGACCTGTAAAGTTTGACAGATGCTTGTTTTGGTCTCCTAAAGCTCACAGTGTGAGTGTGCGGGCCTGCTTATTTTAAGGCTTTAACTCTCACCTGTCCAGTTTTTTAGGAGCCACTGTTTCTCCTCTAAAATGTCCCTCTAATGTTCTTTTCGATAATCCAGAGCTCTGACGTCCTCTCCTGAAGCCAGCTTCCTGTACAGCTGGGACAGCTCATCGGGCCGCGGTGCCTTCGACTCCGGCGTGCAGGGAATATCGAAGTCTGACGACAGCTGAGACTCTGACCGCTCCTCTGGCTCTGATTGGATGAATACATCATCAACCTCCTCCTTCTGGGTCTCGCTGGTCCTTGCATCTCCTTGTTCCTGCCTGTCCCGCCCTGGTTGGAGGATCAGGGTGTCGGGTAAATACGAGTCCATGTTCTGCGAGGAATGATTGGACAGAGAGGCAGACAGCGTCAGGCTAAAGCCATCAGGGGCTGCTTCTTCATCACTGAAGAGTTCAGGCGTCACTGAGCCCGTCATCTCGGAGCAGCAGGACTGTGATTGGCTCTTGAGGCTGTTCTGGCTGTCAGTCAGAGTCTCAGTGGTGAAGAAGTCTTCCCATTTCGGAGCCTGAGAGGAAACATTCTCCAGCTGTTTGCATTCTCCCTCCTCCATCACGTTTACGTCTCCCTTTCCCTCTTCACATTCCTCCTCCTCCTCCTCGTCCTCTTCGCCGTTGGATTCGGTGCAGTCGACATAATTATGTCCAGCTGCCTGGGTGTTGGTGATGGTCAGCGGTAAAGACTCTTCCACACACACAGGGGGCGCTGTCGTTTCAGGAGTTTTCTCTAAAAAAATAAATAAATAAACTCACAATTTAGCAAGCTGTAACAGTGGAGTACTCGGATCAATTCAAAGTAATAAGGGCAATAAAATACTGCAATGTATCGCATCACTTCCTCATGTTGCTGAACATTTGATCTTCTATGTGAAACATGCAGCACCCTTAAAGACCTCAAACCTGTCGTACACCAGAACCCCTGCTGGGTCTACACATGTGCATTTGCTGGTGTCCTCGTCACTGCTGGTAGCCCATTCAGGCTGGACAGGTGGTCCAGCTCCTCCAGCACATCTATGTGTGCAGGAGATACCAGAAGATGGGCTGTTACACGAGGAGAGCTGGACAGGGCCCTTGTGTGAGGAGGAACACTACCAGAGCCCTACAAAACGACCTCCAGCAGCTCAGCTAATCATGTGCATGTTGGTGACACGATGGCCCCACATCCTTTAGTTGGACCGGTGCTAACAGCCCAGCACCGCGCGACTCATTCAGCATTCACCAGGGAGCACCAGAACTGGCAGGTCCACCACTGGCACCCCCGTCCTCTCCACAGATGAGATTTTGTGGCAAATCCAGCGTGAGCCATCTGAGGCAGCAAAGGCCAATCAAACTGTGCTGGGCTCTGAGCACAGGTCCTACTAATGGAAGGTGGGACTTCATGGTTCTGTAATGAAGTGTTCCCTTTAATTTTTCTGAGGCACTATATTCCTAAATACAAGTCACTCATATTTTTGCAGGAGTACAAAACTTTAGTTTATATTCCTGCTGTGCCGTCTGACATTTAATAAAGTATTAGGCTTAAAAAATACAGTTAAACTGAATATGAGAGCAGTAAGAATCCAGACTCCTGAAACTCCATATAAAGCTCTGGGAAGCTGAGGAAAGCTGGGGATTCATTAAGACTTTGTTTGATTGGCAGGTGTAGCTGGACACCTTGTTACCTTTTTGCAGTCCAATCTTCTTCCTCACTGGTCCCAGATCGAGCCCGTCAAACAGCTCATCATCGCTCTCCGAGTCTGAACACACAAACATACATTAGAGGCTCATTTAACTGTCCTGTACATCAGCTCCATTTTTCTAGCTCGTTTAGCTTTGCAGTGCACCGCAGAACATTTCTGCTTGTTGTTTGGATGATTTTTCTGAAAAACCAGACGCTCCGCTCTGTGAGCTGAATGAGAGGCAACGCATGAGAGGCACAAACTGGGGCGAGCCATGATCTGTAAACAAGTGCGGAGGCAGGCCCGCGTGTTGTTGTTGAGAGCACCTGTCATTATGAGCGTGTTTGTGTTACCGTAAGTAGGTCGGTGCTCCCTGTTGCGTTTGAGGACTCCCAGAGGTTTGTAAATGAACGCTGCCTCATCAGACTGCTTCCTGCACATCAGCTTCAACCTGATCAAACATGCAGAGACAGCGTGGTATCAAACTGCTTTTTAAGTGTTATATAAATGAATAAAGTGTCAGCTTTTCATCAGTTTTTCACTGAAAGGCGACAGTAAAATGATTAAAAGACCAAGTTACTTTTAGATGTCTTAAAATCAAATCTAATGTCCTGTTTTTATTTTTAAATTTGTACAATCAAAACAAAGTTAACTCACATCTGTGTGACCTCAGTCAGTGTTCGACCAATCGGAATAACACTGGGGTAGATGTTCACCGGCTGGAGGTACGACAGGAGGTCCTTAATCTGAAAATTAAGTGGAGCATAGTAAAGTTTCAAGGAGACCAAACAGACACAGAGGACACACAACAATCAAACCTGTGTGATTTAAAACCTGGGAAACATGATGTTACAAACCCCTTTGAAATTGACCCATTTTGCTCACTTCCTGCTTTGCATGATTCACAGTTCAAAATAATCCTTATTTATCTTATAGCGGTCCTTGGTGCAGCACCTGAGTTCATGCTCCACCTGAAACAAGCTGTTTTATCCCCTTTTAGGCCAGCTCAGACTCATCTCAAGGGGAGATGAGGCAGCTTACAGAGAGGAGGTCCTGAATGACAGCCTGGTGTTCAGAGAACAACCTGCACTGAACACCATGAAAACCAAAGAGATCATCATCGACTTCAGGAAGCACAGGACTGACCCAGCCCCCCTCTACATCAGCGGTGAGCGTGTTGTCCACACCTCACTTCAGGTTTCTTGGTGTCCTCATCTCTGCTGATCTCTCTTGGTCAGATAACATCACAGCTGTTATCAAGAAGGCTCAGCAGCGACTTCACTTCCTGA
>JASGAU010405868.1:0-18533 GCA_030220045.1 Australoheros facetus
GTGTGTGTGTGTGTGTGTGTGTGTGTGTGTGTGTGTGTGTGTGTGTGTGTGTTTCCTCTTTAGGGTATCTGGGTCCCAGAGGGGGAAACTGTGAAAATTCCTGTTGCCATTAAAATCCTAAATGAGGCCACAGGACCCAAGGCTAATGTGGAATTCATGGATGTGAGTATCATGAACACAAGATACAAAAAAAGTAACCTGACAGTACAGTTCAAACTCAAGTTTCACAAAGATAACGTATATGTAGACAAATTACAAGTTAATGTTCATACAGTTTGTTCCGAAGCATAGCAGTCTCACTGGTAAACATTAAAGGCACTGCAATTTATACATATAGTGTGTCCAAGACAAAAAAATTGAGCTTTGTTTCTGAAAGCCTTTATCCAGTTGTACATTGCATCTGATGCTCAAGTTAAGTTCAGGTCAGTACTAAACTAACCTACACAAGTACTGTAAAGAAGGTGGTAAAATGAAATCTATAAGGACTAAACTTGTACACCACCGACACCAGACTAGAAATCATAAGGGGCCTGTAGGAGCCCTACATGTGCAGACACACACACATCATGCCACAGGCTCCTAGCGCAGCGCACAAGGCCCCATTTATAAAACATTCACATCTTGGCTCATTTCAAAAGGAAGAGTGAAAAAAAATCAAAATTATTACCCTGTGATGATGCAATGCAGATGAAATAACTCATATCAACTCACGTACTCATGGGCGCACGCACGCACACACACACACACACACACACACACATGCGCATTGAAAGCGACCCACTTGCACTCATGTTTTGCACTTAGTTTGACAGTCTAAAAGGAAGAGTTTTGGAGGGTTAGCATTTCTATTTTTATCACGATGTCTTTGATGAATATCCCATATGTGTTTAATTTATGTTCCAAGTGTTTTGACAGGTTGTCTGACAATCAGAAAATCAGACAGAGCAATGAGATTGCAACATGTAGGTTACACAGGAACAATGGACATAATGTATATAACGTCTGAAAGGCATGCATCCATACGGATCTACTAATACACTTTTTTTTTGTCATAGATAGTTTTGTTTTATTCTTTGTTTGTTTGCTTTTCCTTTTTAAGAATACCTTCCGTCACCTCCATCTGGCTCCACAGTCTTCTTCTAACTGACTGCTGAGCAGCTGGGGGCTCTAGCTTCTGCTCCAGGGAACACCAGTGGTAGTTACAAAGGGAAAGCAGAGTGCCATTCATTTACTTTACCATCCATTATTTTTCACCCAGACTGGGATTTCTGACTGGTGACCTTCTAGCTGCAGGCCACTCAATGCCCCAGTCTCGCTTGCCTCTGACTGTTTGAAGAATGTCACAGAGGATTGATTGTCTTTCAGTGTGCTTGTGTGTGTGTGTGTGCGTGTGTGCGTGCGTGCGTGCGTGCGTGTTTGTGTGTGTGTGTTTGAGTCTGTGTAGGAGTTTGCCCCTCCTTACCTGTGGTGCATTAAGAGAAGGGAAACCTCTCTTTTTTTATGGCTGACAATAAAACACCAAGTCTGCCGCCTTTCAGCAAGTGCTTGGCAAAGTGAAAGGGTGTTTATACCATACACTACTGCCATGCATGTATCGATCTACATGCATTCAAGATGCTTGTGCATGCAATAAGAATAACAGCCACAGCAACTGCAGCATGCTATTCCTGACTTGACTAATCTTCTGTTCTTCATATTAATGGTTTACTCAGTTATTATTCTCTGAAGCCCTCCAATATATCAAGTTTAACAATATGATATATGCATACGATGCACAAAATACAGCAATCTATAAAGAACTTCTCAACACAGTGTTTAAACAAGGCTTCTCAGAAAAGGAAAAAAAGAGAGAGAATTATCAGAGCAGTGACTGTGGAAAAAATACATCAGTCTAGCTTGTTAAAATAAATTGTTTTAATTTTATTAAATATTAATAAAATTCTGTCAACTATAAACACCTTATTTCAGTTCAGTTTTATAACGAATTGCAGAAGTAAAAAAAAAAATGTTTGTATTTAATTGTAACAGCAAAATTACAATTCAGTAGGGATGTAAACTTTATATAAAAATGTACAAAAAAGAGCAACCTTTACAAATCCCTTTTTGTGTTTTATATAACTGTTATCTCAGCCCAACAGTAGGGCTTCCAGGGCCTAAAGGGATGTTCACAGGATTTGTTATTCACAGACACATTCTCTCTCTTTTACAGTACATCACCACAACTACAACAGCCCCTACCTCTCCACTTAATAACTTTAAAGTCTGTTGCCTTAATTCCACATGTTGTGGGTTTTTCAATTAGTATAATTCTTTTTTGTACTTATTTATTTTATATGTAGACAGCTCAAAAAATGCTTTATAGGATGTTGTTGAAGTAATTCATTTTGAGGATACTAGCTCACAGAGTTGATGTAAATAGCATGCAGGGTTAACAGATTCAATGATACTCCATCACAGTGGCACCTGAACACCAGAACAAAACACATTTGCTTGAAAAGGATCCTGCAGGCAGGAAGGAAGACCCAGTCAGTCAAAGACTTTGGCCTGATTTACCATCAACTTTAGTGTATCTATACCCATCAGTGACACATAAGCATGGACCACATTATGCAAGCAGTGATAAATGAGCCATATCAATTCTAAAATGTATAGTGGTTGGATCTTTCTGTCAGTGTTCATTGGAACTTTTATGCCATGTTTCTTCCCCCAATATATACACACAGCCACATCTACCTATCCGTTTTATTTTTGGTGCTAGCCACCTTATGATGAATTTTCACACTAACTTATAACTGCTGTAGCCACTAAGTTTTGTGTTGTGTGCATATACCTATACGTTAGGTAGATACAAAGTTACAGGTGAGCAAATGAAGGCATGTTTCTGTCTTCTGGAGAGTTTCTGTATCATGGGATTAACAAGTATGAGTTCCAATCATATGCAATATTATCAGCAGGTGTAATTGCTTTGAGCTTACATACTCTAATGTATAGCAGCAAAATTTCATAATAACACCATAACACCAGCACGAAAAAACATTCATACTATATACAAAAGGGCAAATACTCCTGATTTACAGGATTCTGACCTTGCTCTATTTACTAGATTTTTTGCTTACTACACAGAATGCTGACAGTCTCAAAGTGCTGAGTCACTTTGATGTCAGGGTTTTGAATAAAATTGCACTGTTTCTGACTGAGTGGAACCTTGCTGTTCACTTCAAGAGGAACTTCAACCTTAAACAGAATAAGGGGTCCTATGATCTTTGGCAGTTCTGTCTATGCTGGTAAACATGGTAAATTCTCTAGCAGTGTGAGACTCTGACATTTGTCTTTTGACATTTAGAGTTAGTTGGACCCAATACATATATTATGAAAAAGGTACGTATATGTATATATACACAGTTTTTGTTCTACACAAAAAAACAAAACAAAAAACTTTTTGTCCTGGTCATAGAACACTGGACCAGGTCTTTATTCTCTCATGGATATTTGAGTGTACACGGGAGTTTGCTCAACCAGTCTACATGTGTTTTGTGGTCTTAGAGAAGACATGCGTCCCTCATGGTATCCTATAAGAGGTGTTTCAGGAATATGACGTGTCTGGCCCATTGTTACAAGTCATTCAGTGCCTGTACAACTGCAGCAAGACCTTTGTCTGCATTGCCAGCAATAAGTAGAACTCATTTCCAGTGGGTATTGGGATTTGCCAGGCTGTTCATGTTCATAATTTTTGTGAACAGAATTTCTAGGTGGAGCCAAGTGGCAGAAGGCTGAACATAAAAGCTGCCAATTTACCAGTCAGTCAATACAAGTTCCTACCCTCACCTATGATCACAAGCTCTGGGTAATGACCAAAAGAATGATTTCACAGATACAAGCATCAGAAATTAGCTTTCTCTGAACGTTGGCTGGGTGCAGCCTTAGCGATAGTGTCAGAATTTCAATCATTCAGGAGGGATTAAGAGCCACTACTCGTCCACACTGAAAGGGGCCATTTGAGATGGTTTGGGCATCTAATGAGGATGTTATCCTGTGAACCTCCTGGGTAAGGTCTTCTGCGTATTTCCTACCAGAAGGAAGCAATGGGGTAGACCCTGGGCACACTGGAGAGATTATGTCTCACGACTGGCCTAGGAACACAGTATCCCCTGGTGTTGGAGGAGGCAGCTGTTGAGAGGGAGGTCTGGGCTTCTTTGCTTAGGCTGCTGCCTTGGATGGATGGATGGATGGAAGGAAGGAAGGAAGGAAGGAAGGAAGGAAGGAAGGAAGGAAGGAAGGAAAAAGAAACAGTGACAAAATAACAGAAAGAAAACCCTAAATCTCCCTTTGCACTGTGCATTTTCAGGGTTTTTTTGCACCTATAGTTTGTTTACTCTGGTCCAAGTCAGTTAATACGTTTTAAACATGTAGATTTTCCCTGATTGGTTTCTTTTCACACATAGAAAATTCCAAGTGAATTCCAGTAATTCCAATCAACCCAAAATGTCTTGCTGAAGAAACCACATGTAAACATTCATTCCACTTATTGGCCAGATGTGTCTGGGGTGGGAACAATACAAGAAAATACAGGAAGAACATACTGTGGATAACATGAAGAATTTACTCTTAACATTCATACTTATCTGGACAATATTTTACAGTTTTTGTCCTCTGAATGTTTATGGTACTCTGCTGCCTCCTAGAATTTAAGCATACCTGGCTACCTGAAGGTATTTAGCTAAAATTTGCAGCATACACCTGGTAGTTGGGTTGGATCATGGTCAAATCACTGCTCTGGAGTTAATTTGAAATTGGACTGAAACCACTGCCTCCAAGGGGTCTCAGTGCAGCTGTTTTGTTCTGCACCAAGTGTGATTACTGTGTTCACATCTGCACAAATTAATCGCAATGGGGAAAAACAAGTTTGATTTAAACAGATTAAATAGTGCAGGTGAGAAACACCCTTAGACCATCTGAAATTTGACTTCCAGACACGAGAGAAACCAGTATTGTCAGTCCAAAACTGAGGTCTTAAATAACAGAAAGATATGTGCATCAGTCAAGCATACAGATGTGTCAGAAATGTAGGTCCCTGTTCTCACAGTGTATATGCTGATATATCCCACATGTACAAACAAGCCATAAAACAATCACGAAATAATGCAGAATAGACTGACCTGCCTATTTAGACAGTGTCAGACATGGTAAATGTGTGTTCAAGTGTTCCCTCTGAGCTAAGGTAGATGTAAATACAAAGCAAAGCGGATTGTTAAATCTGTGTGTTTCCATTACTTCTTGGTGAAATATTTGTTTAATGGTATCCCAGAAGCAATACTGACATATGAAGGTGAACGCTTATACATCCTAAAGATTTAGTGACAGTGTGTTATTATCAAAAGAGTGCAATCTTCAAACATTCAGCTAAATGCCGTTTTGTTAAAATCATTAATCCACAGAATGCCAGCACATATGAAGCTGAAGTTTTTGTAATTACAGAATGATCAGTAGTCCAGAGTAGATGACTATTTGTAGCTGGTCAGGAGTAGAGGCTGGCAGAAGGTTCAGGTTGAGTTGGCTTGGAGGGTTAAATGGTATAATATAGAGGGATTGACCTGAAGCACAGGAGACTAGCATTACAAAAGAGCTAAACTGTTTAGAGATAAAAATGCAAAAGCAAGAGTTTGGCCATTACACATGTACCACATGGGATCCTGAGCATGGAGTGAAGAGCCAGGGATTAAATGCAGTGTCCCTGATATGAAGATGAGCCTCAGGTGTGCCAGTTCATTCAGCAGGAGTTGCCACAGCCAGCACTCACACCACAGAGAGACAGACAAACAGGGCCGTTTCCAGGACATTTTCAAAAGGGTGTCACAGGATGGACTAAGATCAAGACACGGGGTCCATAGGAAATCAGAATAGATACAAAATTGGCATTGAAAACACTGGACACAATTTTCAGGCTTGTGCCCTAATGCAGGTGCATTATTTGAAAAGTGGGACTGTGAAGAACTTTCACCATCAAAATATTCTTATTTATGTACCTAAAGTAAAAAAGGGAAGCCAGTCATATTTGTGGGATGTGGTACCATTCTGTGCTCTCTTTTGACACACCCCTGGAGACAAGGAAAAAATAAACAAAAAGTGATTTATATGAAAGAAAGTATTTCAGTCTTTGCTACAGCCAGGTTCTTTTGGCACCGTTACCTCATACCCAGCACACGTAACTCATCTGCATATGTGGGGGATGGGTTTTGTTTGTTTTTTGTTGTTTGTTTGTTTGTTATTTGTGTTTATTGAAAAAAAAGACTACTGCTGGAAATAAACATGGCATACTATTACAAATTAAAACAGCCAACTGTAATCATTTCCCTCCAAATGCCTGAGTGTATATCTGTTTCATTCAGGAGGCTCTAATCATGGCTAGCATGGAGCACCCACACCTGGTCCGACTGCTGGGTGTCTGCTTGAGTCCCACAATCCAGCTGGTCACGCAACTCATGCCTCATGGGTGCCTGCTTGACTATGTCCACGAGCACAAAGACAACATCGGATCACAGCTGTTGCTCAATTGGTGTGTTCAGATAGCAAAGGTAAGGAAAAAAAAACTTCATTAGCTATTTAAGTACAACATACATGATTGACTAATAAGGTTGATGGTGATAAACTTAATATGTGGTTGAGTGGCATCCTAGTTTATTCATAAAGGGTATTTAATGAAGGCATGCTTGACTTTGCATTGGAATTATGTCTCAACCAATGGAGGCCAAATGAATTACAACATAATTTCTAGACTGAGAAAAAATGTGTTTGTTAGTCTGTAGCACATGGCCGCGAGCCATAGACAACCGACTTGGTAAAAAGTGAGTGTGCTAGTGGATTCCACAGCAGACACCAGAAACCCCACTTCCTTGTCTCTCTGTAGAAGTGAAATAAATAATTCAAAGTCTTTCTTGATTTTAGTGGGGGAAGTGTGGAGTGTAGGGAACTCGGTGTTATAGGATCATGGATGTCGGAGTGCATTACAAAGTGTTATAATTTTGTTGGCAGTATTAATAACTGACAGATACATATAGTCATGTGAAACAGAAGGTTTTCAGAGGAATCTGTGCGGGCGTGTAAAAGTTGAAGTGCACTGTTGCTGTGTTCATAGGAATTGCGAAGGTAAGTAGCAGCCAGGTGCTGCTAATTAAGTGTTTTTGATTAACTGATTGTCACCACCTCTATATAGCAGAAGTGTTGGCAGTTTGCTGGTCTGGAGCATTTAGGTTTGTGTTAACACAATGCCACAGTCTCCCGGGGAATGGTAGTCCCAGCAATTTCACTCCAAGGACAGACCATACAATGCTCAGAGAAATTCTAAAAAAACCCAAGAGCCACATCTCAGACTCTACAGGTCTCAGTTAGCATGTTAAAAGTTCATACCAGTAAAATTAGAAAAAAGCGGACCAAGTAGAGCTTGTTTGGAAGAGTTGCCAGGAGAATTCAATTCTCTTTGAAAAGAACACTGCAGCATTGCACCTTAGGTTTGCAAAGTTGCATCTGAACAAACTCCTAGACTTCTGGAAAAATATCCTTTAGAAATACAAGAACAAAGTGGAGATGTTCGAACATAATGCACAGCGCCACATCTGGCAAAAAACAAACACAGCATATCAGCACAAACACCTCATGTAAGTATTCTAGAGTCAGATGTTTGCCTGAAACTGGGTCACACAACAGGACATTGATCCCAAGCACAGCAGCAAATCCACAACAGAAAGAAAAGAATGAAGGTGTTGCAGTGGCCCAGCCAAAGTTCAGACCTCAATCTGACTGAAATGTTGTAGCAGGAACTTAAGAGAGCTGTGCATAAACAAATGCTTGCAAACCTCAATGAACTGAAGAAGCGTTGCAAAGAAGAGTGGGCCAAAAGTCCCCACAGCAATGTGAGAAACTGATAAACTAATACAGAAAACAATTACTTACAGTTATTGCTGCTAAATGTGCAAGCTACTTAATCATGGGGTGTACTTAGTTTTTCACAGGACTGCAGAGTCCTATAAAAACTCTTTCTTATGATAGTATTATTGTTTCCTATGCCTGTGATTAAATATGTTGCATTCTGACTGGTTCATGAAATTGTCATACAGAAATGTATTGGGCTGAAAAGCCAGAAAAATCAGAATGAGAATGGCTCAGTAATCCCCGTGGTCCCAGATTTAATATCTTAGACAAATATTTCAGTTGCTGTTTTTGGCTACATCAGAAGCCAGTGAGTTGCCAAGGGAAAATATTAAACCATCAGTTAAATTTGGGACACACTCGTGATCATACCACATATACAGTGCTTTTTATTTAATACCAAAGGCGATCAGAATTTGCATTAAGTCTTGACATGCTAATGCTGACAAACACCCATGCTGTGCAACACAAATGTTTTCATGGTATGGAATTAATCACACAAATTACTTTGTGAGAAAACAATGAGATAAGCTATATGTACGAGAATAAATATATGCCTGCTGTGAACAGTTGTCAACATGGAGAGATTTATTATTCATAAAGGGTAGATATGATGATGTATTATTTACTACTGTGTTGTGTTACAGTGTGTCTCATGCATATATTGTTTTGTGTTTTCAATAATTGGCTACCACTCCTGGATACACAAACAGCCACCAGGGGCCACGGTTAATAAGGTGCCCACCTTTGGGTTGACCCAAATACAAATAGTCCTTCACAAAGAATTTCTCTGAATACATCTCATAATAACGTCTATCTAAATTCTTGAGTCTTGAAAATACAAATTTTTCATTCTGTTTATCATCAGTGCATGCACTCTCACAGTCTTACATGGCTATTAAGGTTGTTGCAAGTGACAGAGCTCCACTCTGAGGCAACATCCCTGTGGTCCTCCCTCTCTGTCAAGGCCATGATCACAGCCATAGATTATTAATGGCATGATCTGTCATGAGAGCCATACTAATGAGCAAATTCATCAGAACTACCACTTATGCGGGGCTATGATACCCAGCATTTTCTTCCTTTTCTTCTTTTTTTTTCTATTTTGTTTTATATTTCCATGTTCTATAATTATGAATCATTTTCTCTCCGAATTCAACAACACTCTTCATCATATGTTGAAGTTTTACAACAATTTTAATGTTACTAATTTAGAACTAAATTCTGACTATTACTAAGTAAAAATGACATGTCAAAATATTATTGTGCTGTTTTAATTTTGGTAAGCACAGTACAGAAAGTCTCAAATGATTTGTCCAGTTAATCTGGACAACTTCCTCAAGAAGCTTTTCACGTGAAACTTGATGCATAGCTTTTTCTTTATTTGGCTGAACTGTATCCACATTTCACCCATCACACTAATTTGCTAAGCAAGGGAAATGAAATCCACTTTTATTTTTTCCAGTTCTGGCTCAGTACAATTGACACCAATACAAGGACTATAGTACAGAGTGAGACCTGTGATAAGTATAGAAGTAATATTTTCTCTTAATGATTTACAACAGTATAATAACGCATTGGAATGCAGTTGAGAAGAGGAACACATTGTTGCCACTATGGATTTACCAATGGTAAGCAATACAAAAGCTTATACTATAGAGCATATGTATATTAGACTCAAAGAGGATAACAAACCAGGACATAGTTTACAGCAGGCCTACATTGTTAGGAACAAGTCACTGCTGTCTGAGTGTGAAGTGTACCCTTGGTTTCAGATCCATCCCTTTGTGTGTCACATCTGGTTACAAACATGGGAACATATACAGGTTTTTACACATTGTTTTAGCCATGTTAGCAGAGTGTTTTTGGCTGTGTTCCAAACTGACATCGTGGCAAGTATTTGAGAGCTAGCACAGTTCAAATCCCGGCTGAGTCTTCATTTGTAGATTTTGTATGTTCTCCCTGTGCCTGTGTGGGTTTCCTCAAGGTACCAGCACTTCCTCCCACAGTCCAAAGATTGTTCACTTTTTCTCTAAAGTACCTCCACCTCTACAAGTAAGACTGGTTTAAAAAAAGAAAAAAAGTTAAGTTAAATCGCAGATAATCATGGACTTTGTTATTGTGAGTCTGACATTAAGTGAAAAAAAATGAAATGTCTGAAGGATTGCCATCAAACTTAGGACAAGCAGTAATTTACCCACTGGAGCATATTTCTATCAATCTAGTGAAGTTTCATCTAGCACAATTATCAGGTGAAAAATTATCAGCTGAAAACCTCAAACCCACAAACCACTAAGCTCTTAAAAAACTCACATTGCCATTTATAATCCTTTTATCAGACTAAGACTGACAAGCTGGCAATGTGTATTCACACAAAAAAAAAACCCAGGAAATATTCCACGCATTGTACTAAAATGCATTAAGCCTTTAGCTGAATTAAACTTTCTGTCAACTGCATCTTTCTGCTTCGCTCTAAACTGAGAGGATCAGTTGAGCTGAATGCAAGCTGAGACACAGATAGGGGATGCATTAGGACTAGTTAGAATCTGAAGTTAACAGGCTTTACGTGAAAGCACTGCTGATATTCCAGTATTACAGTTCTAAAGTGCATTTCAGGAAAAAAAAATGCTCTTTGTAAGGCACTGCAAGCTCCCTCTTATTAAAAAAAAAGACAAAAAAACAATGTTTTAATACAAATTATTCAGAAGAAAATGAAAGGGAAATGAGACCATAAGTTGCCATTGTACAAGCTGAACTAGGGCAACCTTATCCCCACAAATTAAATGTGGGGCAGAGAGTAGGTTTTAGTTGGATAATGTGGGATACATTACTAATGGTTAATGAGCTAATCTGAACTTTTGATACAGTGAACTTAAAACATTTTTTTTACTTTTATCTTTTTTTTTTTTAATGCGATTATTTCATGTACTCCCATTATCTATTGCAATAGCTGTTGAAACCGGTGAGCTGCTGTTTCAGTCAGGCAATTATCTTTGGGATTCGGCAGGGATCTCTTGTTGAGACGAGTTTCTTGTGAGACCCGTGGGTTCACCTTTGTAGATTGGGGCCAATCAAAATGTCATCATCAAGGCAAGCATTATTGTGGAAATTGTTTCCTGAATACACCAGCAAACCTCTCCTACTCCTTTCGTCAACATTACTGATCTGGGTTGCCTCCAAGTCAGTGATTGTGTGAATGTGTGCGTGCCTGTGTGTGGTAAGAGGGCTGCACAGTGTGTATCACAGGGTCATTTCTCAGTGTAAACCAGACTAGGCAAACATGCCTCTCTCCAACTCATTACATACATCCCCAGGGTTCCAATGAAAACTCAGTTCACTCATTTTCCCAGTCTACTTTGTCTACTCTCACTCTCCTGTCTGTATTTATTTCAGTATGTGAATCTCCAATTTTTCTTTCTCTGCACCTCTCTCTGAGCACTGTAGAAAGAGGAATATACCCTAGGCTCCCATGGATGATTATTTTTGTTTGCAATCTTTTGTTGGTACAAATATTGGACCCTCTATTCTCATGTCAGTAATAAGGCCGTGTTGACTCACCATACGCAGATCTCTGTGATAAACTACCCACTGGCCGGCTGTTTTATTTTTCCCTTTGAGCCCACTTTGTAAAGTCGTGCTCCATATAAGCAACTAGTGGTACCTGTTAATGCTCAGAGAGGTCACCAAAGGTTTGTTACTGAGCTGCATGGCAGGCCTACTTTGCATGTTTGACATATATTAACAGTGTTATGTGTATATAAATTGATATTCATTAGTAATAGTAGTTGAAGCAGTAGCAGCAATACCAGCTGTAGTAGCAGTATTACTTTTATTTATCTATTTTGCTTTATTGCTGAGTATTCATAATTAGAGTGAAACATTTATGCAAAAATTTCCAGAATAATGTTTCCACTGGGACACAATGTTTCAAGGGCACCATCTACCTCAGGGCAGCTACAGTAAGATCTGTTCATGTATTAATGTGATTACTTTAATAAATTAAAATGACTACAGCAGTTTTTTTCCATTCTTTTTTTTTTTTTGAGGGGGTTGGTAGGGTCGAAGGGGTTGTAGTAGGGGACACCGACTGCCAACTTACACTAAATTTAAATTCAAATGGACAATGTTTCTAACTTGGGAATTGCAACGAAAACATGCTCTAAAATTAAACAAGCTGATATGTACCTATGGGAAGCAGAGGTGGGGGTGATATTCTGGTTGCTAACATTAAATCATATACTTATTCATGCAATCATGAAAGACGACCACAAAAAAGCTTCAGAATTAATTAGTTTGGACATGAAAGAGAAGGAGACAGTAAGAGCGAGAGAGGAAGGGAGATAGGCGGACACTTGTTGACATTTCTAAGGTTTGGTAGTGTTAAAGGCTTGATGCTTGTGATCTGCTCCTCGTTCCATGTCTTAATATGAAGTTTCAGAGCAAAGATGCTATGTGACAGAGCTTGGTTGGAATCAAACATCTGAATGTAATTTGAATGTTTTGCTTTGAGAAACAGAGTGTGAAAAGAGAAGCGAGTTTGGTAGTCTGTATAAAAACGGAAAGAGGGATGGCTGAGATTAGAAAGTTCTACTGATCAATCTCCATTTATTTACCATTTGTTTTTTTTTATTAATTATTTAACTGTGTATGTGAGTGTGAGTGTGTTGAGGCACACTGCACCCTATATTCTACATGTTTTCATTTTCAGTGAATCCAAATAAAAATGAAATCATAATTGACACAAGGAACGCTATCTGTGTAGATGCTGATGTAAGGTTTGATAGAAATCTATTCTCATCACATTAATGTACACTAAATTTCCAAAACTATTCACTCACCCATCCAAATCTTTGAATTCAGGTGTTCCAATCACTTACATGGCCACAGGTGTTTAAAATTAAGCATCTAAGCATGCAGACTGCTTCTACAAACATTTGTGAAAGAATGGGTCGCTCTGAGGAGCTCAGTGAATTCAGTTTCAGTTTCAGTTTATTCACTCAATTAAACCATTACATCAAACATTCTATTACAACAGTTGCTATACATGAGTGAAAAGGTACCATTCCACGGTACCATTCCAGCATGGTACCGTGATAAGATGGTACTTGTGCAAGTCCAGACATGAAATTTCCTTGGTACTAAATATTCCACAGTCAACTGTTAGTGATATTATAACAAAGTGGAAGTGACTGGGAACAACAAGTGTGAGGCCACATAAAATCACAGAGCGGGGGTCAAGGGATGTTGAGTCTGAGGGGTTTCCATGGCCAAGCAGTTGCATCCAAGCTTTACATCACCAAGCGCAATGCAAAGCATTGGATGCTTTGGTGTAATGACTCTAGAGCAGTAGAGACATGTTCTCTAGAATGACAAATTACTCGTCTACATCTGGCAGTCCGATGGACAAGTTTGGAAGTTGCCAGGAGAATGGTACTTGTGCCAAGTGTAAAGTTTGGTGGAGGGGGGAATTATGAGGTGGGGTTTGTTTTCAGGAACTGGACTCAGCCTCTTAGTTCCTGGTATGCTGAAGTATACCAAGACATTTTGGACAATTCTAAACTCCCAACTTTGTGGGAACAGTGTGGGGATGGCCCCTTCCTGTTCCATCATGACTGCACCCCAGTGCACAAAGCAAGGACCATAAAGACATGGATGAGAGAGTTTGGTGTGGAAGAACTTGATGACCTGCACAGAGTCCTGACCTCAATCTGACAGAACACCGTTGGGATGAATTAGTGTGGAGACTGCAAGCCAGGCCCTCTTGTCTGACCTCACAAATGTGCTTCTGGAAGAATAGTCAAAAATTCCCATAAACACACTCCTAAACCTTCTGGAAAGCCTTTTCGGATGAGTTGAAGATATTCTACATTGTATTAAACCTATGGATTAAGAATGGGATGTCACTCAAGTTCATATGGGTGTGAAGGCAGACAAGTGAATACTTTTGGCAATATAGTGTCCATAATTACATTAATATATAAAATTATCATATACCATTTGCTTATTAATCAGATATTTTTATCATTGTATTTCTTGTTATCTCAGTCAACTTGATATGTAATTTTGAGAAACTGCTCATGTTTTCCACACTAAGTTTACTTGCTCACTAGCAATCCTCGGGCATAAGTTGACACACCTCAGATTCATTTACATTCACATTCAGTACTGTGTGGAGACAGCACTTCTTTGTTGCCTCATGAAAAACATTTCATTGTTAACCATTTTCATAGGATATGTTAGACTTGCTTTCTGACCAGTTTTGCAGTTTTTAAATACAGTACACAGCTGTCCTTTTGGCCACAATAAGGCACACAAGTAATACTCCGAAATAATGCAAAATGCCTTACAGTAGGTGTTGAAATATCTTGTGGCTTTTTGGGTCACTACGGTTGTATTACAGTTTTTATTTATAGCTGTGAAACTCTGTCTGAAAATACTATATTGCTCTCACCTGGTTGGGGTCTTTGCTCCAAATGGGAAAAAAAAAAAAAAAGATCATGAGGTTGATAGGCTGGCTGGTGCCGCATCAGTAGCAGTGTGGATGTTGTGTTGGAACATGGTGAAAAAGATGTTGAGCCTGAGGCATTAGCTCTGGATTTGCAGGTCTGCCTGCTTTCAAATTCTTACATACAGTACAGTGACAAGCTTTGGGTTGTGAAAAAAAGAACATGCGTATGGGCAGCCAAATGGTATTTTAAGGTAGAACTGCTGCTTCTTCACGTCAAAAGGTACTAATTTAATTGGTTTGGGCATACACTTAGCATTACATCCTAGATGCCTTCCTCTGCAGGCATTTTTGGATCATCCAACCGGGAACAGGAGGGGAGGGCAGAACACGTTGTAAGGATTACATATCCCATCTGGCCGGGGAATGCCTTGGGATTTTCCCAGGAAGAGATGGAGGGCTTGGCTAGAGAGAATTGAAAAGGACATCTGGGCTACCTTGCTCAGTCCACTGCCACTATGACCAGACCAGATAAGCAGTGGAAAATCAACAGATGGAAGATGTACAGACAGATGGCATTGTGGTCTTAGTAGTAATCATAGTAATATTTTTTCCACATGAAAATAGTTTTTTTATCAATATAATATATAAAAAGAAATTAAAAAAAAGAGAGAGAAGTGACACTTGATCATCTAACTTGGATTGACCTGAATGCAAAAAACACACACCTCAAGGCAGCAGACAGATAAGTCACTGTAAAGAACAGAAGGCTACACAAAGACTATATGGCCTGCACTGACTTACGGTTGTAACGTTGTCAGTCGACACACAAGCAAGCCAAGAGGAAAAACATTCTCTCTTCCTTTCCTTCTCATCCTCTGACTCTGTCTTACTGAGTCACTCATTCACACACACACACACACACACGCACACACGCACAGCAGTGACACAGTTTTAACAGCATCTGGCTGAGCGGAGATGGATGTGGCCAGGTGGGGGGAAATGGATGACTGCGGGCAGCCCACACAATGGATGAGACTGGCAGCTCAGGGAGACGGGTTGACATTAATGAGTGACTGGCAAATACACACACAAACTCACACAGGTAAATGGAAACTTGTAGACATCTGAACTTGAAAGCACAAACATTAACAAAGTGATTGAATGCATGTAAACACACAAAAATACATATCGTGATGCCCTCAAGTAAACAAGTACACACCCACAGGCTCTGTTTGGTGTAGAAAATGTACTTTATAATAGTTTTTTTTTTTTCTCTCACTCAGTGTCAGTGTCAAACTACAAACTCACTTCTTTTTTAACCTTTGATAACCACAAACAGAAATACACACAAACAGTGTGCTGGAGATGCACATCTTTACTTAAGTCTTACTTAAATATCATTACACGATAGGCTCTCCCTCAGATATTAGATTTATTTCCCAGAGGAAACAAATATATCAACAAGCTCTGCAAACAGATAACCAGAGATCTACACATGTGACAGAGAGGCTTAACACAAACATACACACATGTGGATGTTTGTGTTAACCCTCTCTATCTCTTGTTTTATCATTATGTGGCCTAAAGGCTGTGAACGTGGGCTCTGATCTTGCTCTTGAAAAAGTATGGGATTCTGCCAAGAAAATAACAAAAAGGCACTGTAAAAACAAATAAATGCTTTACACTTTTGTAATTGTTGTTGATCCTGCCTGCTGATTCTATCTTTCTGAGTAAAATTGTAATGATGAAGATGAGAAGAAGGCAGCACTGAAGTGTGGTATCAAGTGTGTTTCAACTGTTGGCAAGCTTGTATATGAGGTCCTTCTTTTCTTTATTTTGTGTAATGTGCAGCTGTAACGCCAAGCAAGCAGTTTATGTCTATTTATACATTATAGTTCATCTGTATAGAAATGCAGGCAAATATTTTGAGTCAAAAGAGCAACACAGTATGCCTGTAGTATCACCACAAAGATCAAATTATATATTGTTCTATAAGCTTTTCCACTGTTTCTGGAGTCAGTATTGTTCTAATAGATGCAAAATGCTCAAATTTGACTGACTGTAGTTTTTTTTTTCAATAAAAAAATTCTGAAACAAGATATATATCAGTATTTTTACTGGGAAAAGTGTAAAGTGACAGATCTAGGGTGCATGTGGTGTCTGCAAGCATTCCCACTCTTTTGCATTGTGTACTGTATGTAGTTTACAGCAGTACAACAAAGGCTGGCTGAAGTACAATATAAACTGAGAGATGCTGCCATAAAAAAGTTCACTTCTAGCCAGTCACATCACCGACCAACAAACAAAGAGGCTTTGAAATCCAGAATATGAATTTTTTTTTTTTGAATGATGGAGATGCATGACCTGAACAGCACCTTGTATCTGCAAACGAAAGGAGGATGCACAATGAAACAGGAAAGAAATAAATAAGTTTAAATGTATCACAGGAATAAAACATAAAATGCTTTGGCCAAAAAGAAAGTTGGAAAAGTAGGCTATGCCATTGCTAACATGTCCAATGAGTTTTAAACATTTTCTTTCTAAACATAAAATCTGGCCTCCAGAATTTTTGTATATGGCTATTGTGTTTGTTTGATTTTAATATAGATCTATCACAACTGCATGTGATAGAAATGTAGATGTGTAACAGATTTTGTGTTATTGTATTGATAACTGTGTAAATATAAATAAGTTTGTGCAGCTTTATATCTGCTTTTCATACTGCATGTAAATATATTTTAAAGATGCATTTGTTTATTGTGGGTATGTTTAGGCTGCAGGTGCTTACACTGCACTTCTGGATGACTTGTCATCTCATAACCATCACAGCTTAGACCCACTTCACTTTCAATTACTCACCTGCCACTGTAGATTCCTCCTCACCAGCCACTCTGTGCGTGCGTGTGTATGTGTGTGTGTGTAACAATAACAGATTAAGTGTTTATGAAGAGCTTGGTAATGTGAATTTTAAATGTGAATAAACTGTGCTTACATGCATAAACATGTCTATTTGACCAGTTGTGGTCAGACAGATGCATGAGTGTATTTGTGTTTCTGAGTGTGCGTGATGATGTCTGGTTGACATGTCTGCTGCTTTGCCAGAGCAGGTGCCAGGCTCTGTGACATCTCACCACCCTGGGTTGCAGCACACCTGCCAGCCCTTTGAATGAAGGACAAGGTGAAACTGAACCAACTAATTGTGGTACATTGCATACTGTATGACAATGTATTGAATATCTTGTGGCCCCCACAGTTCACTTTGCCAAAGTTACACTTTTTGTGGGTTGATGTTCTGCAAGCTGATTACTGTAAAATACCTCATTTTGACAGTCACTCTGCCAGTCGTAACCTATATCCCCTGCAAGTCTAAAGTCACATATTCCTCCTGTAAATTATTGTAATCATTTTCTCCACCATGTTTCTGCAAAAATGCACATTTACAAGAAATTACAGAATTTTTAATCCCCTAATGCTTTGAAATATAGAGTCCACATCAATAGTTATAATTTATTGATATATGTGGTAATTTGCTTCATTAATTAGCCTGACCTCATTTACATAAACCTTAGTTTATCACATCATGGTGATTGAGGCAGGACATTAGGCAGGTTTAGCATCTTGTTTTTGTAATTGAAATACTCTCTCTTCTAGAACACTGACCTAACATATATCAGCTAGTGCGATATAAAAATGTAAGAAGTATGTTATGTAGCTCCTAAAACTATCAATTTTGGTCCCAAAGAAGTCTTTTTGGTGTTTTAATAATGCACTTGCCAAGATGAGAGAGATTAACTGCAAAGAAAAAGCAATCAAAGTCAAGTACAATCAACATGCCATTAAACCTTTTAATGGTCGCAACCTCTCCATATTCCAGTTCACTGCAATTAGCAATAAAATCCTTAATGGGAGTGGACTTATGATGTAGCTGTAGTGCAGGTCAAGTTACACGGTCACGCATAAAGACCTGCACTATCAGTTATTTTCAGGGGTCTCTGACTCATAGAAAGGACTTTTTTTTTCTTCTGTCTTCAATTATTTTTCAGGAAACAAACACATTCAAGTACATGAGTCAGACTTAAGAAGTGCAAATTCCTCTGTGTCTGTATTATATTTAATGTTTTTTGGGTTTTTTTATTTCAATTTTGCCTGAACATATATGAGC